>JBAMHX010000021.1:20075186-20085601 GCA_037177515.1 Pseudomugil tenellus
CCCCCCCCCCCCCCCCCCCCCCCCCCCCCCCCCCCCCCCCCCCCCCCCCCCCCCCCCCCCCCCCCCCCCCACCATTTATTACCATGTTGAACGTAAAACTTTTTATTCGGTTTTTTATGCTTCCTAATTCCAAATTTTATGGCTCTATTAGGAGCCAGAAGGCAAGTATCACATTGTGTTAAACAAAACTTTGACCAAAAATTTTACCATAAAATACACAAAATGTCTGAAACCGTATTAAATTTGTTGAGTCCTAAAGCATTCAGAGAAGATCTGTATGGAGGTTGGTTCTATATTATATTTATTCCTTATATTACGCAATATGAAACTCCATTCGTTTGGGTCTAATCAGTAAGGGTCACATCGGATATTCTAGTTTTTGCTTGCGGAAAGTCCAGCATGTGTGTGTAATTTAGCTATAATGTGAGCTTAGAATATAAACAGATTTATTGCCATTATATTCACTAAGGTCCCCACTGCAAAGAAACTTAGCCTGGCACAGCACAGGAGCTACAGCATTCTTCTGTTTGCTGTAATGTGGGGATGGACAAGTTACCGAAGAACACAATGTGTGACACATAAATTTTTCTGCTTAAAAAGATCAGTAAAATATGACCATCTGAGATGTAACACTCATCTTTAGAAGGTACAAACCACAAGGATATGAATATCTTCCCACTGTTGAGGTTAAAGAAGCAATGCGTACGGTTACGTAATGCTATTAATTTCAAATTTACTAATTCATGAAGTTTTAAGTTTACATGGCAATTTTAATTCAGAATAAAATGTTTACCTGGCTTCACATTTATTCTCATCTCTTAATTCCGACGTGATGGCGGAAGTGACGTAATCAAAATCTCTTCCTGTTTGTAGCGTTAGCGGCTACATGGAAAACGATCTAATAAAAACTGTTTTAGCTTCAATATTGATTTCATTTTTGAAGTACTAGCTTGTCAAAATGACTTCACTATATTGAGCAGCTGAGGAGGAGAAGAAAAATAGACGTACCGAATATATTGAAGACGGCAGGCAAACCTTTTAAAAAAAACTTTATTGCATTTACCAAACAACAAGACAGGAGGCAGAAGATGTGCATGTGCGTCATTGCAGCGGGAGAAGGTTAGCATGCGCAGAATGATCGGAATTAACCACGAGAGGAATTTAGAGTTTACATGAGACGGGAATTATTTAATTCAGCTTTAAAATGAGAATAAACCAGCCAGTTTATTCAGAATTAAGTTTAATTCTGAATTAACAATTCCACTCCAAGGTATTTACATGACTACTTTTCCTCTGTTTAAAGTGGAATTAACTTTTATTCAGACTTAAAAGCCCATGTAAACGGGGCCACTGTCACCATAAGAATATAATTAGGTTCTTTTCCTGTTGAAAGTTTACCACAAATACCATGTTGCCTAAACAAGGGTCCAAATGTATATGAAACATTTTTTCCACATCATTTGATAAGAAATAGACAAAGTAATGAAGATAAAGCCCATGTTGTTTCTTTACTTTCACAGTTTTCTTTCTAAGGAAGATATTTAGGTTTGCAGTCAGTTGTGAAATTACGAACTATCCGAACCGCAAGTAAACTCATCAGCTGTCTTAAATTGAGAATGAAAAACTGCAACGGTTCACGCCGTTATTTACTCACCCTCCTCTCTTTGCATTTTGCTTCATGCAGTCAGACTTTGTAGTAATGATTTAAAGTGGACTAGAACAAGAATTCTTCAGGCTTTCTAAAAGCATTTATAGCTTTTCTTTGAACATCAGCTGCTTTGGCAGGACAGCACGTGCAGGAACGGGATATTTTAGCATGTATTAGCATGTGGTGTGTAACATTGCTTGCAGTGATTGATCAGAAACTATATGTTCACGACATAAAGCACTCGCAGGGTTATAAAAGCTTAGATGATTTTTGTAAAAATGTTATTTTTAAAGATTAAACTAAGCTAGTTTCTCCGATCACAAGTCTAAAATAGAGAAATATGAATCAAAAGAAGGTGAATTCATCATGTGGTGAGTAGTGAAAGCATCACAGCACAGCATGCATTACTCCTCAATGCTTCGCTTACAAAATGCTGTTATTTTTCCAGGAATATTTGTACCAGAACATGGACCATATTATCAATAAGGGAAGATAAATGCTCACCATCATGGTCTCCAGGCTGTGAGCTGAAATCTGCAGCATCCCACTCATAATTCTCATCTACTGAGGGCTTTCTCCTAAAGAGGCCACAAAGCATCACTTAATAGCAAATAGAAACACAGTGGGGATGTTTAATGCACACTTGTGTGCTTAGTAATGTGTACAAATTGCAAAGCACTTCCATTAAACTATACATTAAGTGAGAGCTCTCTGAGTAAAGTAAAGCTTACTTATTTTTACACAAAAGAGGTTGATATTTACTTCATAGATGTTCCATCGGAATAGATGATTTCACAAACCTGTTGTGATAACGTTCCCTCTAATATTAAATCAGGGCACTTTATACTATTATATTGCTTGTGTGTATTCAGCAGTTGTATTCTTACTTACAGTATGACTGAAACACAGCTTATAGTTTCTGCACTTAACAGATGATGAGTTTTTGTCAGACTCTTTAAATAAATTGCTTATGTTGTTTATTTCTATGCTTTAATATGAACGTGTTCCCTTTCAGATCAGCCACTTTGGATTATCCCACATGAAACCATCATGTTCTGATACCTTTGGCTCGGTTCCACTTCGGGGCCATGCTTGTCCACTGGCTTTGCATCTGTGTCTTCGATAGTCTCGCTGATGAGGGTTGGGGACGGCTGACACAAGGAGAGGCGCCCGCTTGCGGGCTCCATGCTGCCGCGGCCGCTGCTAGCATAGCTGCTGTAGCTGCTGCCAGAGTCTGCTATTCCCTCATACCCTCCTGCCTCTACCTCCAGCACATCATCTTCATTTCTGCTGGGGGGTAAATGTGAGGAAACTTCCACCAAAGCCTCTGTGCGTCCTGCTTTTTTCATGTCCTGTTGGTGGGATATCGGCCATTTGGCAGTATCCGCTGAGAGGGATGCTGGGTTTCCTGGCTTGTAGCGGTAAGGCATGCTGGGATTTGGGCTTGACCTTTGTGGAGTGATCCTTGAAGAAAAATGGTCTACAAGAGGGGGTGAATGGAGGGCAGTTTGGATGGCTGGAGGAGAATTTGCAGGAGACTTTAACGTCTTGTTTTGAGGGAACCTCTGAGGCTTCCAGAAGAATGAATCTGATTGACTGGGTGATGTAGCGGAGCAGTTTTGTTGGCTGAGAAAGTCTATCCACGCGTCTGGCGTAAGAAAGGCACTCCTCTGCTGTTTCCTGAAGTCTAAGCTCTGACTGCGCTGCTTTCGGTCCAACACATTCAAACCGGGACCTAAAGATCTCCGGGTTTGTGGTTCTGAAGGCAGTGGAGGATGCTGACCTCGGCTGCACTCAAAGCTCGTGCTCCTCCTCATGGCTTCATCCCAGCCTCTTTGTGTCAGTGAGTAGCCATGTTGCAAATGAGAAGCAATCCTGTGGTGCAGCATGGGCCTTGCTGGCTGCAATACACACACTGGGTCATCGGGTTCGTCTACACTCATCTCAACAGGTCCAGGGAATGCTACCTTCAATGTTGAAGACTCTGCTGCTGCTTCAACTGTCATATTACAACCTTCACTGCACTTCCTGCCATGGAAAGACAAACCTGAACAGCTGCCATTACTGAGATTGTTCTGTCTCTTTGTCTCAGAGAGTGAATCAGTCGTTTGAACGTCTAAGAAAGACGATGGTGCTGAATTATTATCATAGCTTTTTGGAGCTGCTTCTACTTTTTCATGTCCCTGGTGCTTTAAGGAGAGATGTGGGAGAGTTAATCTGTCTTCCAAACAACTGCCTGCCTCCTCAGATTGGACCGGGGTCTGTTTGGCAAACGCTGGAGGAGGATAATCGTCAGATTTAAAACAAGACGGAGTCAAAGGTGAAGATGCACAGTGACGGTTCCTGGATGGACTCAAAGCTGGCTGCGAAACAAGAGGATGGGTTTCCCAGTGGACGGAGGAAGATGAGAAACGACTCTGTGACACACGAGAGATCTTGCTGCCTTGGCGATGGCTGCTTGGCAAAGTGCGACTCTTATATTCCCACACAAGCTCCTCATCATCGTCCTCCCATCTCTCTATGTCTGACTGCTCCCTTTTCATCTCTCTCAAAGAGTTTCTCTCCAGCGTGTACCTCCGGAGTTCATTCTCAAGTTCTTCTCTCTCCTGAGCTAGTTTAAGGCAGCGACTTAGGTTCCCCCTTTCCCGTTCGTGCTCCATTTGCAGCACCAAGGCGCTTGCGGTCGTGGACGGCTGGCAGAGGCCGTGTCGGATATGCGGGAGCACCGGGAATACTGGAGTGACTTCTCTGTCGCGATTCTGCAGGCTAGTGTTTGAACCAAAGCTGCTGAGATCAGGAAAGCCGGCATAACTTGCTCGCTGATCATGAAGTGATGAGCTGTGATCCGGCGGTTGAGCCATCCCACACTTTTGATTTGGGGGGTCATCTTCAAGTTTGCAAGGTGGAAAATCAACAGAGAGCACAAATGGCACTTCTTTCCTATCTTCCCTTTCTGAGTGCAGCGACACCGACCTTCTGACCCCGAGACGTTGGTCGTATCTTGTAATTCTTTTGCTATCAACACTCAAGTTGTCATTATCGTACGGTGAGAGCATGAACCGCCCATCCGGACCTCTAGAGATCAACTCTATGGAAGGAGAAATCAGAGAAGTGGTCTTAGACAGGCGGTCTGTGCTGTAGTTGGACGTATATCGCTTGTGCCGACGGTGATTCTCGATGCTGAAGGAGGAAGAGTCTGTTTGCAGGGAAGAGGAGGTGGCTGTGGAGGAAGTCGTAGGATATAAGGAGTCGGCTGGGAGTAGGCTTCTCTTCAACAAACTGTCTGGACTACTGCTGCCTGAAGTCTTTCTGTGGGAGTGAGGGAGAGGGAGGAATGACAGGAGAAAATGATAAGAAAAAATACGGTGTAAGAGGAAGAGAAGGAAAGCTTGTTAAAATAAGATTGAGAGTGAATGAAATGTGTGTGTGGGGGGGGGGGGGCAGAAGAGATGTGGATAGAGAAAGATGAAAACAGCAGCAGTAGAAGTGATGAGATAAAGATGAGGAGGAAAAGAAGATATAAACCAGAGAAGTGGTGGAATTTCAACAGCGTCAGGCAGAGACAAAAGGAAAGGGCAACAAGAGGTTTTACAGTGAAATGATAAAGGGATACTTACATCGATGTGGGACATTTATAGATGGCAGGAAGGGAGTCTGTAAGGGATGAAAAGGTGCAAGTATCTGACTCATTACGATACAAACAAACTGACCAAGAAGTAAAAACATAATAAGCCCTAAAAGACTCATTACAGGACCCAAGGCACCCAGGCTTGTCCAAAAGCTCATTACACTTTCATTTATCAGCCACTAATGAGAAATTACCCTAATTAGCAAGTAATGTAAATGACATCAATAACTTTTACAAGTGGATGGACGAGTAGGGGACAAGAGGAGCACCGGATCCATGAAGCAGGGTATGATTTATATAATGGATAAGAAGCACCTTAATATTTTATGGAATAAGTGATGATATTCATGATGCAGTTCATCAAACTGAGTGTCTGCTAAGTCTGTGGAGCGAGGGGGGCTCTTTACCATCCTTCCTCTTTTTGTGGCGTCGGTGCCTCTTGTGGCTGATGACGCAGACGGACCCAAGCAGCAGGACCAGCGCAAAGCACAGGAAGCCAACTCCAGCCAGCACGCCGACCAGTAATGGCTGTGGGACAAATTCCAGCAGTCGGGATGTGGCGGGATTCGTCACCTCCAACGCTGTAGACAGCAGTAGATATTTAAAAAATGTATGTTGGGATTTTAAGAAAGAAAGAAACGAAGATTGTTTAAGAAATATGTAAAACAAGTGTTTTCTCTCCCTCCTGTAAAGATCTCCTTCTAAACAGTCTGAATTTATCTTTAACATGAATGAAGTTGTTCTGAAGGGTTTCAAGGCCTTTCTGTGGCTGTTGGGTGCATTTTCATTCCTCTCCAGTCCCTCTCTTGTACCTGACCCGTTACTTAGAAATGATCTTTTTCATTTGCTTTGTTTTTTTCTTAAACCATTTAATACTGATTAAAATAGTTTGCATCATTCAACCATAAAAACACAGCTAGTTCAAGGTTTGAAGCATTGTGTCTACACAACAAAGACACAAGTTTTAATTGTATCTTAGAAACAGTGAAAGTTATGTGACAAGCTGCCAAAGATAAAACTGTCTGACACATAAAACTAGTCTGTTTTTTTCCCTTAAGTACAACATTTCACCCACTTTGCCTCCAATTACACTTAGTTTGTCTGTCAGCGTGCCCTGGGGAAGCTTACCACTACCAGCTTGTTAATGTGGAGAGAATGCAGTCATTTGAAGCACTTTAGGTGCAATAAAAGGGCTATATAAATCAAATGATGATGACAATGGTGATGATTATTACTATTATTGATTTTTATGATTGCTCCCAAACAACCATTCACAAACAAAGTGGCATATCCAAATATTGTGTTCCATTAAAATAAGTAGAAAAGCACTCAGAGAGCACAAACCTCCCCCAAGCTCACAGTTCCCCCTCATATTGTGACTATATGTCCTAACTCGTAAAGTTAAAGAATCTTTCAATATAGTCCTGGATCCAGATGTTGATCTGGATCACCTCCAAAATATAATATTTTGTTCCTTTTCCCATTTCAAGAGTTTCCTGAAAATTTCATGAAAATCGGTCCATAATTTTTTATTTTTTTTTATTTCTTGCTCACAGACAAGATATTTACAAAGCGTCGGTCCTACAGTCTATTTGTAGCAGATCAGAAAAATATCCAGCAAATACCTGATACAGAACCTAAGACAGTGGTTCTCAAAAAATGACCCCAGTAATAGCAAAAATATCAAATACATTTATCAAATGAATTTGGGATTTTTGCTGGAGAAGACAACGTTAAACCATTCACCCATTCAGGGAAAAATCTGTGAAATGATCACTTTTAGTGACACTTTAGCAAAGTTAGTTTAGTGTCACATTAAATGTCAGAATCTTGCATTGTCTCTGTGCCAGAAGCTGATTTTGGGCATGAAGATGCCTTATCACAGTGGTGAAGCAAGTGCTCCAAAGAAGCACTTTATTCTACTTATCTATGAATATTCTGACATATTCTGATATTTCCCAGTCCTTCAATTAAAGGATGGCTACAAGATTACCAATTTCCTATATCAAACTATTAATGACACTTTTTCTTGAGGGTCACATCTCAAAAGGTTTTAGAATCAGTGGCTGAAGAGATGAATCTGTACTTTTACTTGATCCATCTACTGTTCACTGAAGCAACATTATAAATGATCTCCATGGAGGGGTGGCTGTCAGGAAGCCTTTCTTCAGGATGGGAAAGGGGGATAAACAGGTGGAGGTATGCAACATCATACAAGACACATGACATCATATCAACATCAGTGCCGAGCCAGATGTTTCTACCTGCTTTTATTTACTTATTTGCTAATTTTAGTCTATGTTTAGATAGTTTTAGTTGAGATAATGGGACAGTTCGGGGTGGGGAAGGGTGGTCTGTCTTTGTGTGAATGTATATCTGTGTGTAAGTGAATGCTATTGTGGGGGTGCGAATTACTTGACATGTGATCTGATTGTGTGTTTTAATTTAATGGATTTTAATCATGTACAGCACTTTGTGTTGCCTAAAGCATGAAAAGCCCTTAACAAAAAATAAAGTTTGAAGAAATTGAAATGAAAATCATTGGCATTTGACCACTGTGGGATTTTTTTTTTTTTTTAGAAAACATTAAGTAAAAAATAAAGGTGACCATCTCATATAATGACATTCAACCTCCTCAGAATTTTGCAATTTGTATTTTCATGTAGATTTGCACATATTTAAGGATAATCACTGCAAATACCGCCCTTATTCCTTGAAACATACAAAATGAAGGTTAGCTAAAGACTTTGTAAAACCTTAGATCACTTTGACTTGTAAATATGTCAAAATGGATTAAAACAATATTTGTAACTTTAACATTTTTTGCATTTAATTAGAATGATTATAAGCCAGCTGATGTTACTGACTGACCTACAGTGTATGCATGTCTCTTGCATCAGTCTATTATAACCATAATAAAATAGACCTATTGGCATAACAAGCAAAGAAAAATGACCAATTTGAGATGAATGGGTTTGCTAATATACTTTCTGATGAGATAATGAAATCACAAGGATATTCTCAGAATTTGTTCAGTCAGACGTCAAACTGAGATAACCATCAGAGCAGAGTTAACCATTGTTATGGTGGCCATTAAACATGTGTGGGAATTAAAAAACCCTTTGGTTGAAGTTATACTCTATATCTAATTTAATACTTGTGTCACAATCTCATAAAACTCTGAAAGAATTCAATTCTCAACTCAGTTGAAGGGTTATTAGTGCTGCTATTTCCATCACTCAGGCAGCTAATGGGCAGCTATCCCTGGGGCCTTGCTCTAATTTTGGTCTAACTCTGGAAACAGAGAGATGGGAGAAGAAACAGAAAGCGAGAGAAAGTCTGGCTTTTCAGTGGACCGAATGGGGAGGATTGGCTGAGACGGGAGGTGGAGCGAGACCGATAAAAGGGGCAAGGTTGCTTTCAAACACCTACCAGCGATGGAGACGTTGACTGATGGACTGGGCTCGCTCAGCAAGTCCCCGAGACGAGAAAGCAGCCGCAGCTCGTACACGCGGTCCTGAAACCGGCATCCCCATGCACATAAACACACACAACGGGAAAGACAGAGGATGAAACCACACTTTGTCAACACATGACATGTGCCTGCAATACTAATGAAGTTCATTTGAATTCATCCAGGAGAGAAAAGGAGGATGAAACAGGCAGCAGGAAGGAAAACAGCACACACAGACTGGAGGATGACAGCTACCTTGTATGCATATACAGGAATATACTAAATAAAAGCACTGATACTAACCTTGATAGGAAATAAGAAAAACCTGTGCTGATTAGACGCAGAGGGAGCGGTTTGACTGGCTTGTTACCTTTTGGAGATCTGGAATCACTATTTCACTGCTGTTGGCACTAATGTCTTCATCTACATTAATCCACTTCTCTCCGTTGGTGCGGGATTGTAAAACAAAGCCTGTGATGGGAGACTGCTGCACTTCAGGAAGGGACCATTGCAGTATAACACCTGCTGAGCCCTGATTAGCTGACAGCAGCGCAGGGGGCTTTGGTGTATTTCTTCTCTGGGGAGGATCTGATAAAGAGAGAATAAGAACGACTTTCAGTCAATCAGCACGATACACTCTGGCAGGAAAATTAAATTACAGCAGAGGAAGCTGCTGCAGAGACCAGTGATCAACCTGAACATTTAAGGGGGAAGAAGTGAAAGAGGTTTTTTTTTGCAGTCTGACAACCTTCAACGCTTTCTAGTTTGTTTGATATACTAAAATCCAACATTAAATGATCTGAATTAGTGCTGTCAACACTCATGCTGATAATGCACCTGATTTATTGTGAGGAAGATAAAAAGAAAGAAAATACCTGAATGTAGAACGTTTATTCTGGAAACTTTACACTTTATAAATACTAGAAGACAATTTTCTGACACTTGATTTGAAAACGTCCTGGTACATGAACTACTACATGAAGCAGTATATACATGTTGACCTTGTCATTTACTTATCAGTAAAACCAGGAAGTGGAAATGTCTCATTACACTTTAAAGATACAGTATGAAAGAATGACTGACATCTGGTGGTAAAGATGCACAATACATGGCTTTACATGTCTAGTAAAGTGGAATGGACGGTGGCTTTAAGTGGCCAAAATTCTTCCAGACATAAACATGTTTGCATCTGTGAGTGGATCCAGAGGGCTGCACTACGAAGCGTGATGAACTCAGCTGGGACTTATCTCCCTTCTCTGGAGTGATTCAGCCAAACATTGAGGATCTGGAATAAGCTGTACTACGAAGCTGGTTATCAACCTGCTAGCTTAACCTAGAACTTTTTATACAAACTCTACATAGAAAGGCCACTGTCTGAGCTGGGGATCGAACCGGCAACCTGCTTGCTGCGAGGCCCCAGAACGTTCCACTTAAGATAAATGCACATTCACATAAAAGACGCCGTGCTCGGAGATTCTGACCAATCACACACATGGACAAACCCAGAGCAGCGTATGTTACCATGGAGGAGCAGAATATCATTCTCCACAAATACCAGGAATTTAAAAATATATGCAATAAGCAAAATATAAGCAAACGTAACACTGCTGCTGCAGCAAAAGCAGAAAATAGCCGTTAATGCGGAAGTTCATCACATCATCTGATATTAATTAATGGGACGATAT
>JBAMHX010000021.1:20100569-20111930 GCA_037177515.1 Pseudomugil tenellus
TAAAATAAAATAAAATAAAATAAAATAAAATAAAATAAAATAAAATAAAATAAAATAAAATAAAATAAAATAATGGTTTGACCAAAGTGCCACGCTCATACGTACGCATCACTGTAAGGATGGCAGAGGCAGCTGGTGGAGTCAGCAGGCCGTTGGTGGGAACACAAGTGTAGTTCCCAGAGTCCTCTGGGATTAGACCGGAGATGAGCAGAGTTCCATCCACCATGATCTTCACACGGGACTTCAGAGACCTTCAGAAAGCACATGTGGGAAATCTTCAATAAGAAGATGAAGCAGCTACTTCAAAACGACAGGGAAAGAATTCAGCTTCCCCCTCCTGGTAAGTCAAACAGGCTCTTAAAGCTCAGCGGTGTAGGAGGTTTTCTTTCTTTTTCTTTTCTACGAGTTATTCACCACTGTGTTAAGATGGAGGTTAAGAATATTTCATTTCAGTTTGAGTAGGCGGAGGAGTGCCCACTCACTTTAGATATGCATTTTGAGAGAGAACAGACAGAAACCAGATGTCTCTACTAGGCTCTGTTAGGTATGAACATTAAGCGTGTTTACACCTTATTGCCTATAATCCAAAGGTTTGGCACATTATTATAGATCAGAAACCTCATTTGCTGTATAAATATTTAGTCATCACTGTTATTTCCCTCTCCTCCACAGATATCGACATCAGCCCTGATCGTGTTTATTCTATTATTTAAGTTCCACTCACCAGTCGAGAATTTGTCATATTAACAATGAATCATCTGAAAAATGTAAAAAAAAAAAAAAAAACATTAAGAGGAACTGCAAAGATTTATGAGCAACTCTTCAGCACTACGGAGCTTTTAAAGCTATTTGAACTTAATTATGCTGTCAGTCTGTAGAGAACAGCCTTTTTTCTCACTAACTAGTCTCTGACAAACTCGCCGCATGCTACCCGACCAGGAGGCGCTCAACCAACAAGCTGGTGGGAAATAAAAAAACAAAAAGCTGTGAATACATAAGTCACAGGTCCTCAGTGTTCTTCCACTCACAGGTCTGCTGTCTTCTCACAGTAGAAGCAACAGTGTGTGATGCTGGCTGAAATCTGCTTTTCTGCTGGACAATAACAGTGGGAAGTCGCACCTAGCTGCTCCACAGCTTATGCACAATGTCTAAAACAGTGTTGCTGCAGCTGCAGAGCCATGAAATAATTGCCATTTGAATCCCACAATCACAAAAAAACCCATACGTAAAAGGTTCATGTGCCCACATAAAATGTAGCAAACTCAGAAGACGTGTGCAGGAAATGGATGGATCTTTTTCCACTGTGTAAATCTGCTGGTTTTCCTAAACTAGGATATTTATAAGGAATTGGTCAAACCTGTGCCTGTAAAGTGCGCTGACGTGACATTGTTGTGAAGTGGTGCCATACAAATAAAGTTGAATTGATGTGACGTGTGAACAGAGAAAGGGATGAAGAAAAAGATGACAAACAATATGTAACTTTTTTAAATACAGGCTGTGTGAATCCTAAACATATATGATGATATGATGTCACCTTGCCTGGACATGCAGACAGACCCATCACCATGTTTGCTGTTGTCTGACACTGAAACTTAGAAAAGACTTTGGAACGTTGCCTTTTAGTGGATGTGATGTTTAACAACCATTCAGATGGAGAAAATGGAGAATATATAAGATTTTTCAGAGCACTTGAAATGGACCTATTTACATACAAAAAGTTAGCTTAAATGAGCCCCATCACACCTGTAGAGGCTCATTTATGCTGCATCGTCTCCCTCATAATGATTGCAAATGAAAAGCCAGACATTGCAGACGGAGCAGTGCCACCAGAAGGACAGTATAGCTAGCATGCAACCAGCACACACAGACGTCTACTGCACTGCCTCTGTTTACATCATCATTTACTCCTCTGCAGTTCATGTTTACTCTAATCTGGATCTCATGTCTGAACTCTGCCCTGCCATCTAGTGGATGTAATACTAGAAACCATGGCAACAGAAAGGAGGCATGAGCGGGCCTTATATGAAATGAGTTTGACAACATATATTGTGTAAACTGTGCATAAATAAACATTAAGTGGTCATTATGTATTTAAATCATTAGTTTTTATGGTGAAACTTTTGTTGTTGATCATAAACTCCTAACTACACCGTCTCATGTATAATGGTGTAAGACGTGGTTATTCTTCTCCTGATCCTTCCATCAGCTGTTACTGCTGGACAGAAATGTGAGGAAGATTTCATTTTGCGCTCCTTTTATAGCTCTGAACTGCACAATTTTATGGCATGGTCAAAGGGTCCTGCTACTGATTCAATCAGCGCGTTTTCTCTTGTAGGTTAGTGCAGTGAAACGGGGGAATTACTCTTCTTTTTCCTCAAAACATCCATCAGCATGATCTGAATAAAAATCATATATATATATATATATAAACTAATTTCAAAATTAGTAACAGATAATCTGAATAATCTTCGTGTCCTTTACTCAGCTGTTAACTGCATTAAAATATATATCAGCTCCAGAAAAATTCATCCTCATCAGAATGTGTGTATTAAACAGCATTACTCTAATGAATGGTGATGCATTTGATAGAGAAGCACTAAAGAGGTGAGGTAATGCAAACTAAGATTCACATCTGCTTATCTGCCATTTTCTAAAAGACTTTAAAGTTTGCTGGCAGTACCCCCCCCCCCCCAAAAAAAAAAAAAATCTATCATCTGACTCTGAGCACAGCTGAAACCTCTGCTACAGAAAAGCTCATTTAGTGCTTTGCAGCGTCATTTTTTCTCCTTTTAAAGTGAATGTAGATTTTGCTGCATAGCTTGATGTATTTACATCAGTTTATGAAGTTGTTATAATTCCAACAGAGTACAAGTAACACTGTCATTTATTTGGATGTGTTTCTTTGTCCAACTGATATATAAAGTGTGAAATATTCACTGACTGACTTAACAAAACTCCTGATGATCATGCTAAACTATTTTGCTGCCTGATGTTGTAGACTATGTGTTCCCATTAAACCAGTGTGCGCATGCACTAGTACTTCTATTTGCTGATAGGTATTAGTGCATTTATTAGTTATATCCCTGAACACGGAGTGTTGGGTGTGATGGGAATTTTTCTATTACCAAAGATGAGGAGTCTGGTTCTGAAGTGAAAAATAATTAACAAAGTTTATTGAACAAGGAGTAAAACAATCAGAAGAATATGACAAACATAAAGACAAAAACAGACAAATACAGAATTGCAATTCAGGAAGATTTGGTCCAAAGATCTAACAGAGCAGAAGTCTGGAGCAAATTCTGACCCGTCACTTGGGAGCATCTTCATTTAAAGGTTCTGAGTAACAGAACGCAGACACTGTTGTTTCACCAACAGATAGGAATCATGTCCAAATATAAGAAACATCTCATGTGCTGAGTAATCATTTAGGCCTGGTTTTTCTTAAACCATAAATGGTACAAGATTAAATGATGCATTCTGATGTGTTAATGTGACATTTAGCATGGTTTTCTCTCACATGTGAAATGATTAACACATTAATAAAGTGAGTAAAGATCTGAAACCTCCCATAACATTATTATGTTATATTATGGTTTCATCACGACCGCCGCCACAAGATATCCTTTGTGTGAGCGCGATAACTTATAATACATTTTCACAATTGGAATTTGATACTGGATGATGGAGCAGTGGTTAGCACTATAATCTCATAGCAAGCAGGTTGCCAGTTTGATCCCCGACTTGGACCTGTCCAGGGTGTTTTATTCGCCGTTTGGGAATAAGTTGTAGATAATGGATGGCATTTGATACTCAGTGTAGCTGTTTAGGTATCTAATATCAAATTTCATGATTATCACATTTATGGTTTTCCATTTGTCTCTTTATGCAAAAAAAAAAAAAAAATGGCTATATCTCCAGAACTATTGATCTCATTGACCTCAAATCAAGAGCAAATAAAAGGTCATGACCTCAGGATGCATTTTGACCACAGAATGGGCCACGCCAGTGTCGCAGCAGCACTCCACGCCAGTCTCGGTGCCAAGGTCCCGTCCTACACCGCAGCGTCCGGCGTTCCCGAGTCCCAGGAGGT
Source organism: Pseudomugil tenellus (assembly GCA_037177515.1). Classification (NCBI taxonomy): domain Eukaryota; kingdom Metazoa; phylum Chordata; class Actinopteri; order Atheriniformes; family Pseudomugilidae; genus Pseudomugil; species Pseudomugil tenellus. Next base: position 20,104,660 of record JBAMHX010000021.1, read on the forward strand.
CCCACGGGTGGACGCTCCTCACCTTGTCTCAGAGGGGGTCTGGGGGTCCTGGGTTGGGACGCTCCTCTTTCTCTATATTTATATGTATATATAATAATCTGACTATATTTATATGTATGCTTTCCCTAAATCTGTTCTCCAAATGTAATGTTCACTAGCAAACTCTCCTCTCATAAATCCACGATTGTCAAAGCGCTTGAAATAACTTTTGATTCATTGACAGATTGAAAATACCGGCCCCTCCGAATTTTTGCGGGCTGCTCGATACGCGTTGATGACGTAACGAGGCCTCGTTTGGTCTATCACGTGACTTTGGGCATGCTGAATCTTGCTCGTAAACAATGCTCGCAACACTTCTGTGTCATATGCTCAACACGTGATCGAGCAGATCAGCTCGAGCATAACATCCCTTCCTACAGGTTTTCGTTCATCCCGCCTTGTCTCCTAATAAATCCTGTTAACCTTCCCTTTGGCTCCGGCTCTCCATTTGTTACACATACTTGGTTCTGTTTGATTTTTCCCACTTTTAGCTAAAAGAAAAAAAGAGTTTAAATCGTAAAGAACAGGGACTTGTTGTATGACGCCCACATTGCCTTCATATACATGACAAGGCAGATGCATCTTTCAAGAGTGACTACCCAGTGAAAACTATTTGTCTCATTTCATTGTCTTCTAAAGCTTCCTAAGCTCTGTTGACACTATGACAAAGTGTGACAAACTTAGGAGAGTGTGCTATAGAGCAGAAACATTTTGTTTTTAAACAGCTGCATTCCTCCACAGGGTTGTTTTTTGGCATCAACACATCATTTGCAAAATTTAACAATTTTTTTTTTAAATTTGAACTAAAGTTAATTAGCATGCTATAAAAAGTAGCCATGCATGCAAGGGCATCCAATGTGCTTTAAAAAACAGAAAATGCAGCATCAGTGCGACTTTCATCAAATATTAATGTCATGGCTGACTTCTTCGAACCTGAGTCCCGGGAGTTGTGAGTGCAACATGAATAATTAAGTTACACGAACATGTAAAATTGATGGTTTGCCCTCAAATTTAGGCTGATAATGGATATTTGGTACCAGTCTCCATACAAAATCTAGTTTAAAAGTCTTACAATCATTAACCATCTAACACAATTTAAATACTCTTATAAAATATTTGGAGAAATTTCTTTTAGCAGTTGTTTAGGATTATTTCTCCAGGCTTCTTGAGAGACATCTCAAAGTTGTCTTTGGATGTTGGCTGCCTTTTATTCTCTGTCAACATAATCCCACATTGCTTCAGCAACGTTGGGATCCAGGCTTTGCGGAGGATTCATCACTCTAACACCTGTTGCCACTGGTTTTCAGACCAGTTCTTGCATCGTTTGGCATATCTTATTCCTTTTTTCTAGGTTTACCTATGCTGAGAGGGTTTTCTTGCATGCATCTCTGAGGTCCTCATCTAGTCTTTCTTATTTGTTAATATTTCACTTATTTAGTTTTTTCAGACGTTTATAGGGACGCTGCACACCACTCAGAGTTTTAGGAAAAATCTACCTTTTTTGGTGCAAGACACCAGAATGTACATAATAAATGTCATGGTGCTATTAAAACCAGTCAGAAATCCATATTTCTATGACCAGTATATGACAGAAATCAATTAAAAAGAAGTCATTGTCTTAAAAAAAGAGCAAGTATAATAAAATAAAATATCTAAGTGATCCCTCAAATGAGTGTAAATTACATGACAAAGTTTCATCGTTCTATTATGTTATCTGTGTAATTCCAAAGTTGGCTCTCAAAAAATACAACCTCACATATACAAGTTATGAGGCAGAGCAGGTATCTCGTCTCAATATAAAGTCCTTCCATTGACTTCACGTCAATTTATGTGGACAATTTATTCACGAATTTCTCGTTTCACATGAGCCAGTCGGTTTTTAAATGGTTGCTTCTAATGTTCTTTTGACCCGTACAGACTGGTTTTCATGTAGCATTTTCACACAGAACTAAAAAAACGTCATATATTTGTTTTTTTTGTTGGTTTTATGAGCTAGAAGGACATTCTTGCCTTTGTATATTTGAGCAGTGGTCCAGCCTGCCACTGAGGACTTCAGCAACAGCTAAATGTAACAATATAGTATATTGGATTTATTCACCTTATAGTGGAAATGGCTCATCTTTTTCGTGTCTTTTATTTCAACTTTCAGTTATTAATGGACATGTAACGCTGTTCTTTCTACATCTCTGTGACGCACTGACAGAAAATTAGATTGAATAAATTATTTTGTGTTGTTATGATATTCAGAATAAATAAAAAGCCAGAGACCTTCTCCGTGTGCTGAAATGTAAAATGACTTCACTCACTCTACGTGGTAGACGTTTTCTCCACCTTTCAGCCACACGTAAGTCATGTTGGGGGGGTCGGCCACTGCCTGGCACTGCAGATGTGCATGTTGGGACATGTTGAGAGATGTGCTTTCTGGGGGGATGATAATGATCGGTGGACCTGTGAAAAAAATATTAAAAACATAATTTTCATTATCCTGATTTTAAAATTCAGTAGGTTTTTTTATAATGTTTAGTTATGTTAAATGCAATACTGAAAATGATGTAAGTAGACGTATAACAGGCTACTTTATTTGTGCTAAGAAACATTTATCTAGCCTGTGATGGACTGGTGATCTGGGGGAGTACGGCTCCCCCAATGACATTACTAATGACATTAGTTATCAAAGAGAAACTAAAGAAAGTTATTTTAAATAGTTAATCAGCTTGGTTGAGTCTGTCTCCAAAAATCAAGCCTGAAAAGATTCAAATGAAACATTTAATCTTTTGAATCTCTCCTCAGATCTGGGATGAAGATGACTGTGCTGGACATGAGGCAGCCAGATGGCATTAATCTTTCATTCATTCATCCACTCACTCATTAATTCATTTCCCATATCCAATAAAGGGTCATAGGTCAGCTGGAGCCTATCCCAGCAATTAACAAGTATGCGGCAGGGCGGACCCCGAACAGGTCACCAGTTCATCACAGGGCCATTAAACATTCAACATAGACACGTGTATATGATGCATTTTTGCTGTTTCACATGGATGAAAACGGTTTAGTTTGTAACTCTATATTCTTATGCATCTGTTTTATGCACACTATGATCTGAAGCACTAAGTTTTAACTATAAATTTGAATTCATGGACATATTAAAACAAAAACAAACAAAAGTAAAAGCGCTTCAAAGCTATTAGATATAAATCTAATGTGTCCCGAAAGCAAAGCAAAGTCCAGATAAAAAATAGTTGAAACTAGCAACAATTTGTTGCTATTTGTTATTGTTGTACAAAATTTAACATATTAATCTGCTGAGTAAATTAATAAATGTCATGTTAGTATGAAAAACATCAATCTGCATTTAAATGTGAGTCAAGATACTTTAAACTAGAAAAAAAAGTCAGGAAAAAGAGCTTGCAGTGAATATAAAATAACTGCTGAAATCCAAAACAGATCAAGAAAGTGGTTCTCAAACTGGTCCCACAATTTCTGGAGCTTCTCAGATCATCGTCAAAGAAACATAGTCTACATTTATTAAATACATTTGTCATTTTTATTATGATTAAAAATAGCTTGTTGATGCAGAAAGAATAATCTAATGTTGCTAAAACCATGTTCTGTCGCATCGCCACATGCAAGATGTTCTCAACAACTTTGGATTAGAAATTTCAGTACGAGATCTCAAAGTGTTTTATTTGCTTCAAAGTAAAACTGTCTCACGTAGAATATCTAGAAGATATGTCGGATACTTTATGTGGAAAAGATTGGCATATAACAGGACTAAAAATGAAATAATAGGATATTTTCCTCATCCGCTGCACTGAGCTGTTCTTCGTGACTTTTCCAGGTTTTGTGATTATTAGTTTCGCCCCGTCTTGTTCCCTCGGTTTTCCGTTTCCCAACATTTTCCTGTTAGTTGTCATCTTGACTAGATATCTGTGCTTCTTCATATAACACCCTCCAATATTTCTACTTTATACCTTGTTTATTATTTGCACAGGGTATTTCTGGGGATTATCCCCATGTCCCTGTTTCTATTTTTCTGTTAAATAAAGCTTGCTTTTTGTTATTAAAACCTGCCTCTTGTGTCCTGCAAGTGAGTCCTCTTTTCAACTCAGAGATGATGCGTCTTTGCAAACATTTCTATCATCCATGCGGTGAGTGGTCTTTTTTCCCTCTCTGTTGTCTTTCTCATCCTTGATCTGCACCTGAAGTACTTGCACAAACCTCGAGTGTCAGTGGCTAAATTCATCAGATGAATATCTAACTTTTATCAGATCTTTTCGCTGTGTCAATGCCAGCTCACTGGAAATGATAAAGACATGCCCTCGAGTGGCAATCGCAGTTGAAAGCAGGATTTTACATATTATTATTCATAAAAGGAGTCTGTTGATGAATGAGCTAATACAACCCAGGATTAAGGTCAATGAGAAAAAAAGGAGAAAAAAACACCTTAATACAATTAGTCAAACATAACCTTTAAAAATCCAATAACACAATATTCCTTGGACCCTGAATAGTCAAAAAGAATATTATTGCCTTGAAAATGAATCCCACAAAAGCTCTGCAGAGTGGTATCATGGTGTCCCATTTATCTGCTGTGCCAACCTCAGGCCAGCATGTGAGCAATTTGCAAACAGCTAATAAGTGTGGCCTGACACATTAGCAGCCTGAAGTACACATTAAACAACCACATAAGCTCTGCAGCAGTCATTAATCAGCTTTATAATCATATATACACTGTGGATCTGTACTAAAGCAACAGTTTAGTGGCTGCTAAAGGCTTCTGCCTGCTCTTCATCTACATCAACTATTAGTCTTTGCTAATCCATCCATGTGGCAGCCCTGCTGGGAAAAATTGCAGTCAAAGCTCAGATAAAGTGACTTAGATGGTGTGAGGATTATTAGTGGAAATGTGACCACTCGAACTATAAAATCCCAAAATTAAAAGTAAAACCTTAATGAGGCTGCATTGCCAAAAATACCATCCATCCTCCCTGTACGCCGCGCAGCAGATGAGTCCTGGCTCTCTGGAGGGGAATCAGCAGTAGGAGTTGGAGTAGGAGTACAGGAAGAAGTCAGAAATAAATTCCACTGTGTGTTATGCAGCGCTGTGTCGGTGTAATCCAATAATACACAGTTGCTTATTTGCATATGCTTCATGTATTTGTCCTTTAACTGGACTGTAAATCTGCAGAAAACTCGTAAATCTGATGAGAATCCATTTTTATTACCAGGAAACAGATTTCTTCATCTTTCTTTTACCAAATAAAGACACAGATGACTAAAAAGTTTTGCAACATATCTGGAACGTTATCACATTAATTTAATCCTCCCATATCCCAGACGTAGTCATCGCTCATATTATGATTGTGAAAAAATGAACATATTGACAAAGCAGGGGCCAAATTCAGCTTGAGCTCCTACTGGCACTGTGTGGTGATGCAAGAAGCAGAAAGACAAATGTAAATGACTGGGCTTTGAGGCCACTGAGAGAACTGGCAGGCAGAAAGACAGACGCACGGATAGACGGGCAGTCAACAACTGACCTTTGATCTTGACTTTTGTCACGCGAGTCACGTTCCCCTCCGAGTTGGAGGCGTGGCAGGTGTACAGTCCTGCTGTCTGCGCGCTCGCTGCAGGCAGAGATAACACTCCTCCCTGGTAAATATCATTTGACAGATAAAGTGAGAGTTGGATGGATTCAGACAATAGACAGATGATTAGACATGATATGTATATGAACAGGAAGAAAGGCAGATATTATACAAAAAAGGTAAGAGAGATAAAAGTACTGTGGGATGGTTTCTGTCAGCGCGCTGCACTGCAGGCCAAACAGCTCAGTTAAAACCATGTCCATCACCGCAGCAGCTTATCCTGATGTTGATTTGCAGGCTTCAAATGCTGACTTTTATAATTAGGTCACAGCTTTGATGACTTTTTCATTTAAGGCTGTTTGTATACAACACTTTTTCAATGCTTTTTCAGCTGCTTTTTAACACCACAGAGTCTGTAGTTCTCAGTCTGAGTGGAAGAACGTTCCAGAGAGAAGGAGCTGAAGAAGGTCCCTGATGTAGATGATGCTTTTTGATTTATATATAAAAACTAGGATTTTAAATCGTACTCTGTAAACGATGGGAAGCCAATGCGGCTGCAACGGTATCCCATTTATGGGATTCCGTAATCAGCCTTGCAGCTGCGTTCTGGACAACTTGGAGGCATTTCTTATTTAGGCAGGTAAAAATGGAAATGCAATAATCGAGTCTGGATGAGATGAAGGCATTGTGGGGAGTTTTGCACATCATTTATGAAACACTTGCATACATCTGCACACATATTACTGTAAGACTGTAATAAATACATTTATTAAATAAATACGTTTACTGTAATAAATTTAGACATATTAACATATTGTAAGGAAACTAGAACTGTGAATGGTTTTTAAACTTAATGTTTTTTGTTGTGAATTTAACCAAGAATTTTACCTCAACAAATAATATTTTACTACCACATTGCTTTTTATTTCTGTGTGTTTAGCAAACAACAGCAAATTCTTACCAGCAGGTAATAGTTTACTGGAGAAATAAATGAGATAATGCTCTAAAAGTACTTTATACCTTGATGAGAAAATGGGATATTTTGATGTTGCTCTTTAGTTATTTAAATAGAACAAAGTGGAAATTTAGGTCTGTAATTGGCGATGACACGCACCACCTTTATGGCATAAAAACCAACATCGGTTAAGGTTTGTGTTTCTAAATGAAACGCTAAAAGGTATGGGAGAGGAATCACAGCTTCAGCATCTGACTGGCTGTAGATCTTACTGCGTCTTCGGTGTGATGCAGGTTCATATGACTTACAACAGTAACTGTGATTGAACTAGGACGAGAAAATAAAGTATTTAAGACTAAAACAACAAGTCTATTATGTTTCTCTGGCATTGGATCGTTGTGTGCAAGTAGCGCGAGTCCTCATGTTACTCACTGCTTTCTCATATTGATATATATTGTTTCAAGGATTACCAGGTGTCATTTGTGAGCAATGTTCTGGAGCTTCATGTAGAACTCACATTCGCATGACAGTGGTACACTCCACAGGTTGCAATGAAAAGAGCTGTAAATGTACGATTGCAAAGGAAGCTGCAGTGTTAATGTAATATGGAATATGGAAATAACTTAACATCCGAGAGATTAGTTAAGTTTTCTAACTTCACAAAGAAGTTTCAATCGAGTTTGCAGTGT
>JBAMHX010000021.1:20125763-20137589 GCA_037177515.1 Pseudomugil tenellus
GACAACAACACAGGAAAAGTTTTTAAAGCTGGAATACAAGAATTAATGAATAAATACACTTAGACCTTGAAAATGTTCAAAAAGGGTAAAATCTCAGGTTAATAGTAGATTAATTTTTTTCCCTGGAGGATTACATCTGGCAAAAATCAGATTGTGTCCACTGTTTGTACTCACGATCATAAACATGTTTAGCGTAAAGACGACACGTTCGTAATGTTCTGTTACTTACTGCACTACACGAACTTGGCATAATCTCTGTTTACAAACTGTAAAAAACTATAAAAATAGATGATGCTACGCTGTAGTTTATATGCAATGGCAGCGGCGGATGTGTCTTTTTGCCGCCAGCCTGAAAACAGATCAATGAGCAGGTAATCATGACGTCACTCGTCACTCGTGTCTAAACAGGAAATGTGACAAGTACACATCCTGCTTTTTGTCTTTTTGTCTGTAACATGGAAAACCACATTATAAATACAATTTTTACATTTATTTTCATTATAATCTTGAAGTACCAGCTTGACATGTACATACTATTTTACTTTTTTCAGCAGCTGAGGATGAGAAGGAAGATAAAGTACCGGCGACGGGAAGCAGAAGTCCATGTGGAATATGCGAGTCATCGGGATGGGACAATATAACAAGCATGCTGAGAACAACCGGAATTAACTTACAGCACAATGAATGTTTACATGATAGAGGATTAAAATGAGAATGAGTTAGCCACTTACTTTGGAATTAAGTCTCATTCCAAAATGTCTTTTGCATTTGGAGTTAGGTGTTTACATGGTTAGTTTTCATCAGTTTAAAGCGGACTTAACTTTTACTCGGAATTAAAGAGGAACTAAAACACACGTGTAAATGTGGCTAACGACTGCAACATGCCAAAGTACCATGGCTGCTAAATGAGCTGAAATCAACACCCCTCCATCACACTGCTTGACAGTTGATATGACGTGTTTGGTCTGATGTTGTGTTAGGTTAAAGCAAACATTTTGCTGTATGTTATGAGCAAACATCTAAACCATTGTCTTGTCTTTGATATAAATAAAAATTTCAGAAAAGGATAAAGGTTCAAAATTGCTGTGTTCAGAAACAGATTTGGAGGCTTTCTACTAACTTTTCTATGATTAATGTCTTTCCACTCTGACATCACATTAAAGCGCACAGGAATGCTCCAGAGCCTTTTACTGGAAAAATCGTGACTTTTTATAGATGTGCTCATACTAACGATGATCAATTAATCATTTAATGTGCAGGACCAAGGCTGTACATCTAAATTTATATGGATGGCTTATTTTTTTTCCAACACTGCTTCAGGATGTCGGCTTAGTTTTGGTTGAAAACGTTGCGATGTACTACACCAGAAGTCATTGTTATGCAAGACTAAGTGGAACAGATGATCTTTACTTTTGGACTGATATGTAAAACCTGTGAAAGACTGTAAACACAAGTTGAATCCCAGTCATATAACAGGAAAATTCTTTCAAAAGCACACATATATACATAGAATATATAGAAAACATTTCAAGCCTCTGACTCAGACCATATCACACATTACAGCAACCTCAGGGAAGATATGGGGGGTAGCCTGCCTAATTTAATGATTGATACTCACCCTCATACTGTGGATTAACTCGAGGTGCATAGGATCCAAATTTAATCAGTACAGGAATCTCAAGACCTTGTCGTACCCATTCCACCACATGCTGGGATGCGAAGGACACGACTGCTTGATCCGATGGAGGAAAACTACACGCAAGCTCCACCGAACCTCCAAGCTTTCCATGGACCTCTGATCTCACACTGTGGATGGTCCCTGTGTTTTTAGATAAGAAATACCTTCAGTTTGACTACAGTTTCCAATAGTGGGAAATAACTTAGCTTATCTTTCAAATCAAACAATGGAGGTACTTACAAAAGTGGAAAATAGCTGTCACCACAATGAAAGTGTTCCAATATGATCCCGCTGACCCCATATCTGTCACTCATACAACCTGCAGCATGCTCAATCTGTTGGCAAAAGAGACAGAATTGTCACATTCACATTACGCCTTGGCGGCACATAAGATGAAGCCATCTGTGACAGATTTCCAAGCTAAAAAGGCTACAGCAGAACTGTCACTTCTGTCATTATTCTACAGGATGAGGGGGATGGGTTCATTTTTTTTTTTACAGTTTTCCAATAACTGGAATTCATCCCATGTCATTACACAAATGGGCAGAGTTGCCTCTGCAGCCAGAAAACCTGGCTCTATATCCTTTTCTGAAAGTAAATGTCATAAATGTCAAATAAATCTTCGGACAGTCATGTGTGGAGCAGCATCTAAGTGTTATTTAGAGCACATAAATGAAGACATTTGGCTGGATCAGCCAGAAAACCCAGCACTCAAGGACAGAGGCCAGCAGAGCTGATGGGAGCGCACAAGGAAGGCATTAAAGAGTTAAACATGATGTCAAAAAGCAGCAGCAGACCAATCTTACATGTAAAATTACTACTTTTGTTCAACGGAATCTTAAGTCTGAGAACAAAGAATGACATATTGGTACCACTTTCACATAGAAAATAGCATCTGGCAGAAAATAACACGATGCAAATACTCTGTAAAAATATTGTCTACAAAGAACTTAACATAGCCGCTCGATTATGGATGAATTTAAAATAATGATTATTTTGACCAAAATTGAGATCTCGATTATTTAACATGATTATCCATTGACTTTAATAACATGAGTTTATTTAACATCAAATAGTGGCTTTTAAACATGTTTAGGATTTCACAAATTTGAGAAAACATAGATAAATAAAGTGAACAGAAAAAAATAATCTATGTTGTAATAAACTCCCACAAATCATAACAAAGCAGCCTTAACAGTACAAAATCTATATAATGACAAAATAGTCACATCAACATTAGAAAGACATGAACAAACAGCTACTCAACTGAACTAAACAAGATGTAGCCTGAGCCTAAATCAAAAAGAACTCCTAACAAACAAGCCATTTATTGCTAATTTTCAGTCCATCTGGCCTCTCTGTCCATTGCTGCATGTATGTTCTCAACCCTGTCATGTACAGTTATGTAATGACATTTCTTTTTCAGGATAATATGTAGTCTAAAATGATGTCATATGAATGGATCAACAGTTAGAAAAGCACATATATGATTCTTTTTAAAAACAGAAATTGTCTGTCACACAATTCAATTTACAAAAGACACACATCAATGTACAAGCTTTTTACTTTTAGTTCACACTAACAGTATACTACGGTTAGCAATTTTGCACATCAAATTTTGTTGTGGGGTTCTTGAGATATTTGACAAAGTACCGATTCTGTTGGCCCAGCGGAGTTCTAACGGTTAACAGGCGCCTTGCAGATAGCCGATGTGAACCTGGTCCTGCTTTTATGGCTGACCTCTGGAATCTGTAGCGCATTATTTTTTATTACAAAAAGGCAACTTGTTTGAATTGAAACTGAAAAAAACAGGAATTACGAGGGAGCAAATAATCAAACTATTTTATTTTTATGATCGTTGAAAATCCAGATCGTAACTGAGATTGAAAATCCAATTAATCGCCCAGCCCTTATTAGAAGTCTTACTGCGTATTGTATGCTGTGCATTATGTAACCAAATAAGAAGTTAAAGAATGTACTATTTTTTAAACTATCGTGTCTTTCCTGTCCTCTCTGACCCCAGTGAGTCGAGGCAGATGGCTGCCTTACCTGAGCCGGGTTCAGCTGGAGGTTTTGCCTCCTACTGTCGCCTCATACAGCTCAGGATGGGAGATTGGATCGAATCTTGATCAAAGTCAAGATTCGATGCAATCTAGCTGGTTCCCTAGCATTAGTTCAGCTTTAACAACTATGAAAAAAGAAAATGAAATAATGCTCTGAAGTTAGTTCTTCAGTTAATCAGAATAATCATTTTAAGTATATTTTAAAGTTTTTAAGCACAATGTAAATGAATAAATATATCTAGTAATCAGTAAAATGGGTGATTTCTAATTGTTTTCTGTTAACCTTTTTGTAAGTCATTTTGAAACTAGAACATTTAAAATAGCACACACTTGTAAAACCTGTGTACAGACTGGTTTAAAACTGTTCATTAAAAGGAAGTCAGAACAAAGAACTCAGATCCACTAGAACAGCTTAGCATTTTTAACTACAGTACCTGTCTGCCATTATTTTACATGCATATTACCTTTTGGGTTAATGTCTGCACGTATAACAGTATGATTAAGTTATAACAGTTGAAAAAGAACAAACCAGTCAATGCTATATTCTGCACTTGGTTTAGCTGAAAGGAAATACACAAAGTTAAGACTAGGTAACTGTTTGGGTCAACAAAGATCCAAGTCTTGAGTTGGACCCATTTGATAAACTTTTCAGGTGACAATAAAAAGCACCAAAGATTGTGATATTATTTCCCCATTTCATTTGTGTTTGCAGTTGGTGAGCGCTGCTATCACACAGGTTTGATACTGACAGCAGTTCTCAGTTGCATAGCAGTAATATCTCTATCAGTGTTCTGATGTCCATTCCTGTAATGTCCATCAGAAAACAGTCCTATTTAAGAACACTGACTTACTGTCAGAGTTTTCAATCATTGTAAAGTTTAATATTGTTTTTGGTCATTCAAACCCTGGAAAACAGAAAAATCAAAGTCTATGCTCAACAAAAAGGAGCCATAATTGCATCACAAATCAGTTATTTGAGTCGAAGTCAGCACCACCCTCAATTCACTACAATATTATAATCTTGAAATCTGATATGACAGTAAAACTGGTTTGCTGTTATTCAATGATGGCAATTGAACGGTCACCATATACTTTACTCCACTCTTGCATTCCCACTTACAATTTTCTTCATCTTTGTGAATCTTCTATCATGTCTTTGGTGTTGTCTTCACTTCTGTCTCTGCACTTGAGTTCAAATAGAAAATACCAAACCAATACCCTATCTATCCCAATATATTACACATAGACCACAGCCATTCTGGGTTGCAGACATCACGACTAACCATAGTGCGGTGACATGTAAACAACTATGGAAGACATTCAATGATAGAATATCCACTAATACTAAGGATGTATCTGGACTAATCAGTTCATTTAGTAATGAAAGACAAGAAACAAAGAGCTGTTTTAAGTTCGGGAGGTAGTGGAGCTGTGCATAAAGCCAACACAAACTTGCATATTAAAATGTATCACCTGGGATATTTAAAGGCTTATTAATTTCTTTTTAATTTTACACACAAACCTCAAACTGTTGCAAACAAGGGAAACAAAAGGGGCATTATATGTTTTTTTGCTTCAGGGCTTTTAAAATCCAGGGTGAAAGTTCAAGGTTGACTATCAGATAGGAACGCTAGCTCAGATTAATGAAGTCCTTGCCTTTATGAAAGATCTCTGCACTTCCTGACCATAAGCAGCAAACACATTCCTGCCCCGTTTACAGCAGCCATATAAACTTATTTTCTATCTCTGGTCAAAAGGTTTTTATGGGCTTTTATTTATTTCATGGCTCGGGCAAAGTCTGGACTGGTAGAAAACAATTACGCAGGCTGTCAACAGCTGCTCTGCTTGGTTCAACACGCTCGTATGCTTCAGCAAACAGCACAACATACACAGATTTTCTACTGAATCAGTCTGAAAGTCAAAGGAAACAACAAACTTAGTCTCTCATGTCCTTCACTTGTATGGCTGTATATGCAAACCCAAAAAAGTTTTATCCTCAACTTTTCAGTTTCATTTAGGCTCTGTGGAGATGGAGCAAGGTTTAAACATTACGCTTATGCTGATTCTTTTATTCACACAGTATCCAAGGAAGAAAGAACCTTCAGGCTAAGTCTGCCTGTTGCCATGGTTAAGCACATAATGAACAGATGATCAACATCTTCCTCTCGTTCTGCATCGACAGCCTCTTGTTAACTCAGTAGAATTCCAGTGATAAGGATTGAATGTCACATAATGACGTTTACAACGTCAACAGTTTTGGAAATGCAACCGAAAACCTCCACAATGCTTACAAATCCATATGCAGACACTTATTAATGAAAAGAAAGATTGTTCACAGCTTTACCTTGCTTTGGCAAGGTCAGGCTTATTTGTGTGTCTAGAAAAATAGCAAGACAAAAAAAGAAGAGGACAAACTGAGAAGCTTGTAGACAGAAAGAGAAAAGAAAACGTGAAGAAGAAAGATGAGAGGCAGAAAAGTCTCATTAAGCTGCAGGTCATTAAATTCAGAGAGCTGCCAAACAACTGCACAGGTGCAACCCTTCATTCGTAGTAACTCACATTCCCTCAGACATATTCTACCTTCCAACACTGGTTATGCACATCTTCCATGTGACAGCTGTAATAAATGAGAGTGTTTCTCTAAAAGAAAACAGCCTGTCTCATAGAGATTCACCAGCTGAGTGATGCACAGATGTCACTACTGAACCTACATAAAGGGAACTAATTCATCACAACCTGTGTAATGTTAACTGGTCTATCAGCAGCCGTAGCGTCTCTTACTGCTTTACTCTTACAGCTACAAGGTTTTCAGCTCAGTTGCTTCTTCCCAACTAATACATCTGCCATTACTGTAGACATAATCTTTTTATACAAAATCCGGGCCTAATTGTCTACATTTGCTGAATCCTTTGAGGACCATAAATCTCAGGGCATTTGTTCAGTAGGTTAGACATATTCTGAGGGGGTTTGTATCTGCCAGGAACACAAATTGGACATGAACCCATGTACAGTCAATAAAAATGAAGTGGAAAGGTCAGATTGTTCATATGCTGCTAAAGTAAAAAGGTTACAAGTAGCTTTAAACAGAAAAATGGTGCTGTGAATGTAAAAGTGATGACTTTAAGAGCAATAATAGCAGCCTCATATTACTGCACAGCTGTAGAGTTAAAAATAGATATATGATCCTTGCTGTGGAATTTTACATTATTCTACATTAAAATCACATCTAAACAAGGTCATTAACATGTATCTGAGAATCCCGAAGCAATAATCACTCAAATCTACACAAAGCAGTCTGTGCATACTTTAAACTTTCCACCACAGCGGCATGCAGAAGGTCAACCTTAAAACAAGTGTGCTTTCGAATCCCATCAAGGTTAACCCCTGTGATCCAGCGTTGCCATCAAGGTTAACCCCTGTGATCCAGCATTGCCATGAAGGTTAACCCCTGTGATCCAGCGTTGCCATGAAGGTTAACCCCTGTGATCCAGTGTTGCCATCAAGGTTAACCCCTGTGATCCAGCGTTGCCATCAAGGTTAACCCCTGTGATCCAGCGTTCTCATCAAGGTTAACCCATGTGATCCAGCGTTGTGTGGCTTTCTGGCTGCAATGCAGACGGTTGGCTACAGCTGCTCTGGATAACACCTGGGATTCAGTTTGCTAACAATGTTGTGCAAAAATACTGTTCTAGTCATGTCAAGCGGTAGAGCAGGTAGCTGAGCAGCACAGAGCAGGATCGTCAGCTACAACCCCCAAGACAGCAAACACAAGTCTTTACAGTGTTCACTGAGGTTGTTGAGTTGTATTTGGAACATATGAATGAAAAAATGTGCATATTAAAAATAGGGCTGTAAGAAAATATCGATATATGGTTATATGACAATATTATATCGATATGCAAAAGAACTGTATTGATCTTTTTGTGAGCATATTTTTACTTATGAGGCAGATTTTAATTTTCTTTTTCATTTTGTACACAAAAAGTGTTTTTAAATAAAATGGCGGAGGGTTCTATTTTAGAAAATAGACACCCTCCTCGTTCTTTTTCAGTAAGTTGGGCATTTACTAGGCTGTGACTTTTCTTACTATTAAATTCTAGTAAAGAAAAACAGCAACTTATGGCCTTGTTTATAGCATCACAATATATATCGTATCGCTACCCCTGTATTTTAATACACATTGTTTCGCCAAATTAAAAATACATGTTCTAACAAAAATGTGCAAAAATGTGTACACCCATGTGTATAAGCGAAATCATGCTAATTGTATGGGACTAAAATGATGCTACTGACCAGTTTATTGCTATAAACAAGCAAATAAGAGCCTGACATGATCCCAAACATTAAATAAAAGCCAGGTGTTCCAAAAGGTTTAAGTTATTCTTAAACAAGGACTTGTTTCATGCTGCTCTTGTGGATGTCCTCCACACTTTCTGCATCTTTCTTTTTCTATATTTCTACTGCAGCATAGCTACAAAGTAACATCACATACGCCTTGTGTTTGTGTGTCACTTCTCTCTTTAGCAGTTTTCCAAAAATAACCCTCAACTTTTGCTGAAACTGCAGAATTTTTACATTTAGAAACATGAATATGGGATAAGACTGAAACATTAGAGCAACATGCTGAAACGCTGTGCCTCACATGAAGCCGATGTTGTGCGTCTCGTTAGCAACTCGAAAACAACAAGATGACGTTCCGAGCAGGAAAATTAGCAACATAATCTAACATGTTAATATCAATACAGCAGTTTTACTTATAAACGGCTGGCATGCTCGTACAATGTTAAAACACTGTTTTACTTATCAAATGTTAGCTTAGCATGTTAGCACCCGCAATTGAGACAGGAAATGATCAAAACTATCACATTTGATCAGCTCTCATTTTTTAAAACTACATATTTCTCTAACACCTTCAAATATTAACCAGCCTCGATTGAAAATCTGAACATTGATTTGATTTTTGTCACTATGAGAAGTCATGTCATGAAGCTGACAGTCATCCTCTTTCCTGCTGCTCATTAGCATTCAGCCTGCTCCAACCCACTTCTTCTTTCTTATAGTGATAAATCTTCCTCTAAACCTTTTTTTGCCACTTAGGACTTACATTATCTGGTTGCCGTTCTCTTTCCTGACCTGCACATGAGCTAGAAAAGCTTTTTTATATTAAAACATACAATAAGAACCTCTGTGTGGCTCGGTTTGATGTGTACTTCAGGGAAAATAGGACACGATGAAAAGAAGAGAGAAAACAGGCAAACTAAAGCGGTTTTTACTTTGCTATTTCTCTTATGCTTAGAATACAAACATCAGGTACTTTTCAACGAATCAAGGCGAACGCCAGATTTTTTTTTTTGGCCCAGTGGAACCATTAAAAACAGACTTACTGTAAAACCTACAGTGTAGGTCCGAGGTTAGGATCAGCCATTTCCAGGTCAACTTTAGGATATCGTGAACGGGTCAAAGTGTCAGTATTCCTGCATTACAGGCATTTTGGCAATTTTAACAGTTTTTTTCAGTCCTTAATCTTTTACATGTGTGTGTTTTGTTGACAACCTCGTGGTTTTACAGCTTAACAGCATAAGATGAGGTATCATCTGCTGCCTGCTTGCTCATCTGCAATGCAAAACACACCTCTCCCCAGAGCTCACACTATGCGACTGGCTGCTGCTGAATTGATCCAAAGCTGTTAGGAAAATGACAGATTAGAATAATTAAGCTTTTAATCTTTGGGCTTAAGGGTGTTTTAAGTTAAACTCTAAATAAAAACACGAACGATTTGCGCGCAAGTCAAGTTAAGGTCTTCAACTCCACAGAGATATTTGTGACTCAGAGTCGTATCCTGATGGCTCATCAGGTCTCCTCAGGTTCAAATGACTCCGATCTTTTCAATTTCACTGTGTTTATGTAACGGCTATCCATTTTGGCTTGAAGTGGGAGGGGTTTGTAAGAAAAACTGCTGCAATGCACCAATCAGGATTCAGCCACATTTAAACCAAAACAAATCAATGTTAATAAAGAAAGAAACTATTAAAAGCCATTTTAAGTGGGCTGAACTATAGATCAGTATATTATATTACATTTCTAAGATGTTTCAGTGGGTTATTTAACCTTCTGGGCAACAAAAAGCCTTTGAAACAAGTCACAGAAAACAACAGGGAATATTAAATAGTCATTTGGATCTACGTCAGCGTGGTTGCCTGATGCCAAGTGTTTAATATAATAGCAAAACTCAAGTGAAACATTTAAAGTTCTGTACAATAATCATTTCCAGAGAGCAACCTCGGACACACAAACTGCATCCAACCGAGGCCTTAAAGCACGAAGAGCATTAAATGAGACATTAGTGTGAAAATTAAGTTGATTTTTTTATTTAGGTGCTGAGATAAAAACAGGCTTTGGTCTCATGCAGGTCAAAGGTTATCATACAGAAAGAAAAGTGAGATTTTGTATATTTTCCTGGTGTTTGCTGAGCACGTAATACATGAAAGAAATAGAAGCTTTTCTTTTTATTTTAGTGTATTTTACAAAAGAAAAAAAACGCTTCCAATTAAACTGTTTCTCTTAATATGAGAGAAAAGATCAATCCAGCACCTTTTATGGAAGCTTTGTGAGCAATGTCCCCTTTTTATCACATTATCTTATCCATAGGTTTGTTTCTGAGGGTTGGAATAGCTTAATAACGTGTTATAAATGTTGACACATCCCATTTAGCAGAGTCACTACAGAAAAATAAAACCAAGTAGGCCATCATAAAAGTAGACAAAGTTTGCATAAAGGTAGTAGCTGGTTAGTAATGGAGACTCTTCATCATTACTGACATGTCCCAGTTCAGACTGGGAGGAAAAGTCACGCTCCCCAGTATGACCACTCATTTCCCCTCTTTTCAAAGCAGCAAGTCAGACTTTCCTTTTCTCTTACCTGCTTGAAGCGCGTGTATGAGGATCTGCGGACACATTTCCCTTCTGTCCCCACCTCGCGTGGAGAACAAGTCGCTGCGTGGCAAACTAGTGGGCCTTATTCCCTTTAAGTCCTGAAATAAGACCGCTTTTCTTCTTCTCTTCCACCGGCAACAGGTGTTCACTTCACGTACAGGTGACAGTGAAGGCAGCGACGCACTCAGAGGCTCCTGGTCCGACCTCCTCCCCCCTCCCGCCTCCCGTTTCCTGGTTACGTTCAAAGGGCTCGAGGCACATCAAAGCGGGCCGACACATCACAGCCTGCAAGCTCGTTCATGTTTCAGCGGATGGAGTAGTGTTTGCACGTGCACACATGATGAAATGCGACTTTTCCCTTTAAATCCTCTCGTGGCATCTGGCTTGCTGGTAACCACCACAATGTGTGATTATTAGACCATAACATAAATTCTAACTATATATATATATATTTAAAGAATTGTAGATTTTTTTTAATATAACTGATTGCATTTAATAAAACATTGTATGCTACAACCTCCAAGGTAACAAACTGCTGTTCATAACGCCGCATCTGTGTGAAGACTAGTTGTTTGATATATTACAAATGAAATCTTCCATCTCTCCTAAATGTTTTTTGTGTGTATTTAGGTCACTGCATTGAAAGAGCAACTACAAAACTACAAGTAAATTTCTCTCATTGAAACCAAATTCAATATTTTTAGGTACTGTTTTGACAGCCTTCATAAAAATCCTGATTTACTTGATAAATAGAGACTATAATTTCTTTTCTAAAGATGCTGTGACCCCATGGGGGTGTCAGTCCAAATTACTCTCATGTAGGAAAAGCAACATTTTTAAACCAAAAAGCATTCACTAATAAAAAGTAAATTAAAAAGCATTTTTAAATGTTTAAAACAAAGAAAAGCAACACCATATTTTACAAAGTGATTATGATATTTTATTTAAAATATACTGTACAAACATAAAATAATCACTCTACATAGAAGTATATATGTTGCGTATAAAAAGTTGGTAAATTCTCTTAATACACCATATTCTTGAAATTTACTGTTTCTAAATTGGTTTGAAATTTTATGTAACAAGTCCAAAGAAGTGACATTTAGTCGCTGACCTACATTTTGATCAAATTATGCAAGTAACAAAATCCAAA
>JBAMHX010000021.1:20182296-20192670 GCA_037177515.1 Pseudomugil tenellus
ATCTATCTATCTATCTATCTATCTATCTATCTATCTATCTATCTATCTATCTATCTATCTATCTATCTATCTATCCTGGAGCATGCTGTCACAAAAAAAGTCCACAAAGAAAAAAACGTATCTATTAGGCATATGAGTTCCACTGTTTCATAAAAACATGAGACAGTTTTAATTTATTCAGGTCTCTATGAACAGTCACATATGACTTAGCAAAATATTTGTGGGACTCACATCCCACAAATCTTTAGACTGTTTGCTAACCAGAGAAGAAAACAGGAGTATACAGTAAGAGAAAAGTTAGAAAGGAGAAGAAAAAACACTATAACATTTGTCTGTGTAAATTACTTTTTAAGTTTCCTTCTCTGCATTATTTATTGTTTCCAAATACCAAACATCAAGCAAGCTAACTATACTATAACTGTTGTGGAGCACTATATTTGGAGACTTTGTGGTTTTTAACTCCAACATTTGCTATGCTAACACAATATTTACGTTGATGCCAACCTTTGAAAAAACTTATAAAAACTTTACACCTAGTTTTTTAAATGTTTTTTATGCTTCTTAATCAAACCTTAGGAGAGTTATAGGCTAGCTAACGCTAGCTAAATGTTTCATGGTAGGTGAAACTGTGTCTCGGTGGTGTTTTGGTGCGTTACAGAAACAATCACACATGTTTTTAGGGTTAGAGTAAGTTCATGTTGTACATAACCTTTTTACTATCAAAATGCTGCCCCGTGCCATAATTACTCATTTGAGTAATTGTCCCCAAAGTCAGGCAACATTAAGTCACCTAATGTGCTTTCTAATATTCTGTCTCCTCAAACAAAACCCTCATCACGAATCCAATCCTACATTTCATTGGTTGACTACCTTCAATTCTGTAATGGCCTCTTGGCTTCAAGGACAAAGTACTGTCTTTCCATTACATCCACTAAAGCAGCAACATTAGCTGATCAGCCTCTGGATTTCAGATGTAAATTGGAGTAATAGAAATTCACTAATAGCTCTAAATCAGATCTCTGTTGAGAAAGAAGAACATTAACAGACTCAGTCTCTGCATGGCAACAGCAACAGTTTTTTTACATCTCTGCATCATGTTTGCTATCTGCAAAATGTCAAAATATCTTCATCGATACTTTGGAAAGGATCAAAAATTTGGAGAAACAAAGCAAAGTCTTATATTTGAGAGACATTTGGGATTAGAAATGCTCCTGGAAGACAGAATGAATCAAAAATCCATTTTGGGTTAGCTCTTACAAGTATCCCAAGTCTTCTTTCTTTCAATACAAAAGATGATTAAAATAAGACACAGAGAAGCCACTGGCTGGAACTGGAAAGGGTATGGGGCCAATAAATGGCAAACCATACTGAAAAGGTCATTTCACACCTCTTTATCATTTTGACTCTGGGCTGATGTCACCCTGCCGCCCTGTCCATGGAAATACAAGCATGAATGAAACATGAAGAGAGATGTCTTTTCTGCTGGAGCGATGAAGCCATGCTTCCAGCTTTAGGGCAACCATCAACACAGCACATGCAAATAAAATGTGAGGAGTGTCATCCCAGCAGCCCAGTGACATAAATGTGTCTCCCTGTATTGAGTAACTCCTCCTGGTTTTAAGACAAGTCTTTAAAGGCGGATCGTAGAGCCCGAGGACATGCAGCATTTTGTTGCTGAGTGTAGGAATAATAAATGCCTTTGTATATATAATCTTGTTTAGTTTGGGGTCCATTTATTTACAGTTTGACCCATTTTAAACCCTCTGCACTCCAATTTTTTCCCTTTGACTTCACTCTGAGAAATCTCATTACAGCTGAAAATGCTTCCCAAATATCACTGAATTTAGTTACTCTGGCCAATAAATCCAAGATAACCATTCACATCCCGTTTCTATGGGGTGCCAAGTGTAAAAATTCAGCAGTAATGTCATTGTTGACATGTTTTCCTTATTTATCTCACTTTTCTTATATTTAGTACTTTAACATTTAGCATTTAGATTTAGTATTAAGCATTTAGATTTAATATTTAGCATTTAGATTTAACATTTAGCATTTAGATTTAAACTTTATATTTAGATTAAATGTGATATTTGACATCTTTAAAAGTGTATATGAAAGTGTGTATACATTAAAAAATGTTGAACGAAAAGTACTAAATATAAGAAAAGTGAGATAAATAAGGAAAACATGTCAACAATGACATTACTGCTGAATTTTACACTTGGCACCCCATACGTTTCATGTTGTTTTCCTTAAAGCTGCTGAACTCCCAGTATCAAGTGTTTACTTGGCTGTATTTGGTTCTGCCACAAAGCTTTTGATCCTGCATGGACGTGTGACAAGCATGACTCTACTTCTCCAAGGCGGTATCGCATCTGCTTTATCAGTCTTCTCTGCCATGCAGACGCTTATCTTACTCAGCAACATCCCCAGTCACAACACACACCGAGAGTGATAGTGAGCGGGACTATCAGCAGCCGAAGCCCTCACTAGGGGTTATACCGTCCCCTCCTCATAGTTCAATTCTTGACCTGTCATTCGGGAAATGAATTAAAACCCAGCCCGTCCACACAAGACCTTCATGGAAGCCATCACAGGCTCTGGCTGCCTGTCTGCTTGTACAAACATAATTATTTTTGCTTCCATTTATCTTCTCGCTGCTCGCTCGGCTGGATTTCTCATAATGCCACAAATGATTTTCTTTTTGCCCCCGAGGCTCATTATTTTGCTGTGGTCTCCTCGTGTTTACCCCTTGTTTTTCTGTGATTATATGTTATTTTTATTTTGTTATAAGGCCCTGCACCTTTACAGAACATCAATCCAGCTGGTTAAATAAAAGCCAAAACAAAGTCAGATATCAATTATTTTCGTTTCTTCTAACGGTGGAAATGCTGTTTTTTTATTAAAGGGACTTCATAAATGGTCACCAAAGCATACACTATGTTTTCTTTGCTGCAGCTGTATCTAAATAAGAATATTTAAAGAGTAATATTTTTACCCTTAATAATAACTGGATGATGTGTAATGGGTTTTATTGCTATTTAAGTTGTGTTTTATGGCCTGTGATTTGTTTCTTCGTTGCCATTGACAAGAGTCATGAACCTGATTACAGTCTTTTATGAAATGATTGTTACACTTTCTCTTTTTCTCTTTTGCAGGTTTCATACAGTAAAGCCTTTCAGCATCCAATGCATCAGCAACTGCCACGTAAATCATGGTTTTATCCCCATTATTCACACCAAATCCTGGCAGTGTTGTCCTGTGAAGATACACCTATCCAGGGATGATCGGTGGATTGCTGGCAACAGTCGTTGCATCGGTAAATAGAGTGGCAGAGCGGTTTATGCAGCTGGGAAAGCATTCATCCTCTGTACTGGGAGCAGCAGAAGCAGCAGAGGGTCTCGAGGAGCAGATGAGTGCCATCTGTGTGCAAGACAAGATAGACAGAATAGACAATCACAATGGTTCGTGCTGAGAACACGAGTGTCTTTTCTTCAGCTTTATGCCCCAACTGCAGCTCCTCCACCCACCCAGAGGTGGATGTCACCAAAGCGGTGGTTTTAGGAATCGTGCTTTTGGTCTTTGTAGTGTTTGGGGTCCTTGGCAACATTCTGGTCATCCTGTCTGTGTTATTCCACCACCAGTGGCGCTCTGTGACTCATTACTTCATCGCCAACCTGGCGGCGGCGGACCTTCTGCTCAGCTCTGCCGTCCTACCCTTCTCCGCCACCTCAGAAGCTCTGGGAAGGTGGGTGTTTGGTCGCCCCTTCTGTAATGTCTGGGCTGCCCTGGATGTCCTCTGCTGCACGGCCTCCATCCTCAGCTTGTGTGTGATTTCTATTGACCGCTATCTGGCCGTCAGCTACCCTCTACGTTATCCCGCCATAGCGACCGGGCGGCGAGGGCTTACGGCCGTGGCTGCTCTCTGGGGACTCTCAGCAGCCATTTCTGTGGGGCCCCTGTTTGGCTGGAAGGAACCTGACCCAGAAGATGAGACTGTTTGCAGAATTACAGAGGAGCCCGGCTATGCTTTGTTCTCAGCATTAGGCTCTTTCTATATACCACTGGCCATCATCCTGACCATGTACTGCCAGGTGTACACTGTGGCAAGGAGAGAGACCAAAACCCTCAGGGATAGCAGGAAAGGAGAGGGTGTAGAGATGGAGGGGGTGATGCTGAGGATACACAGAGGGAATTCTGCTCAGACGGGGAAACAGGAGGACAGTGAGGACACTACGATGCACAAACGCCCCTCATTTCTCCTGACAAAGCTGCTGAAGTTTTCAGGAGAGGAGAAAGCAGCCACAACTCTCGGCATTGTAGTCGGATGCTTCATTCTCTGCTGGCTCCCGTTTTTTCTGGTTTTACCCATTGGTAGGTATCTCCTAAACTCCTCTGTTCAAAACTGTTCTTTTCGGGGGGATGTAACAGGCAAATGCAGACATATAACTAATCTGCTGAGTAATTGCTACCTTTGTATTCCTGGGGATAATACTTAAGATCTTCAGGAATGTAGATTAACCAGTTGTGTGTAAAAAGACAATTTAAATAGAGTAACCTCCAAAAAATCAACATCAAGATGATTAAATTAAAAGCCTTCGCCAGCAGCATCTCAGAGTTACTGTTCAAAAGACATACATAAAGTAATCAGGAAATGTAAGCTCTCCAAAGACTTTATTTAGTTTTAAAGCTGAAAAAATACTTTGTTTTTAACTTGACTTTTTTCCAAAACTGGATGGTCAAGCTTGATTTTTACAGGTTAAATGAAACCATAAAGATATGAGATTAGTTTTTGGGTTATTTTGAGATCACAACAAACTTATTGCAGTGGTATTAAAGAGAGAAGATCAGGCTCCTATGTCTGGTCTTCTAAACGTTCCATCTTACCAGTTTAACCCTCCATAGTTCTGGTCAAACTGGTTCCTTGCTTAATACAGCTTCTGAACACATAACATTTCTTTAACATTGTGCATGTGTCGAACAAAGACAAACTAAGTCAGAACATCACGATGAGCACATACTTTCTGATGTAAGGGCTTATTGCTGATAGTTTTGGGTAAATGTGCAGACGTAGGTCATTGTTATACAAAGTGAGCTACAAATTTCATTACAAAAATCTTTATTAAATAGTTTATTCAGACATTTAGTACCGTTACTGCAAATTTACAAAGTTTAATACAATTTACACCATATAAAACTGTGGTTCCAGTTTGTATTATTCCCTTAAGGGCTTCATATGTTGTTTTATTGAAACAAATTCTTTTGTCCATAAAGTCTGCGTCTTATCTGGATGTTTATGCAAATACACTAGTTGCCTTTTTGTGCTTTTCGTATATGTTGTTGTTAAACTGCAGCATTGCCAACTACCCAAAAAAAATTATTTAATGTAATGAACAACATTATGTTGGAACTTTTACTTTATCTGAGATGATAGTCTTACTTTATAGATTACCTTTAGCTTATGTTAGACGTAAACCAACAAGAAATGTCTTCTTCAGCTCAAATAAATCAGATCCACACAATTTTAGATTTTAAACGTGTGATGTAAAAAAAATTTCAGCCACTCAATTAAACAAAAGTACTAAAATTGGAACAAAATACTCATTTTCAGGTTCTGCTTTGAAAACTGGCCTCTCTGACTTTTAAACGTTTACCATCATGAAAAACTGAACTCTTATAATTGATTTTTGATGGAGTACGACCCCAAATGCAACAACTCATTACTCCAGTCTGTAATTTGCTGATATATTTTCAGTTAATTGATTCAGGTTCCTGGAAATAGTATCTGTAAAAGTGTGTTTACGTCAGCTTTGTAGCCACAATACTTAACTAAAAGCAGTTTTCCATGTAGAGTTGAATAAAAAAATGTAAAAAGAAAATATTTTAAAGCTTAATTTATTATGTTGCAAGGTAAGGATGGTGCAGACACAAGTAGCTTATTCAGGTTCTCAGCTTCATGCTTCATCCTCAGTTCAGTACTAATTAGTTTGTTTTTTTAAACTACCCTCACTGTCACATCCTCAAGGGTTTTTAGCTTCCTGCACACTTTATGAATTCAGCTCTTTGGTGTTTGCCTGAAGCTGTTAATATATTAACAATTCTAATGCTTTCACACAGCTCTAATTCCTTTACACATTTAAACAGAAACTGAGTAAATCAATAACTTCTTAAGCAGCAAGAAACTATATTTTATGGTTTCATTTGCACATTTCCTTCATTTATTATTTGTATAATGTGAGAGATTTAGATTGTAACTCCACATGAAGAGAATATAATTGTAAACAGGACAATGTGTGTGTGTAGTTTATAAAAATAAGAAAGAAGTGTCAGACTAGCTGAAAAACACTGCTTTAACCTGCTTCGGAGAGGAGGTGTCGACACTCTGACATCTTTGGTGAGCGTGCGTTTGAGTGACGAAGAATTGAAACATTGAACCTGAGGGAGCAATTAAACAGCCAGACATGGGTCTGTGCACCGACTCAGGGAACATTTTCATTCTGTCATCCGGCATGCTAATGAAAGCACATTTACCACCTAAGTCTTCATTTGGCTTTGTGGTCTCACAGTTAAAGATGGCCATGCACTTGCAGTTAAACTATTTATAACTGCCTATGCCATCGGATGTGACAGCTAGGGGTATATCCCTGAACACCCCCGAATAGACACAATACAGTAATATGAAGATGCACATGTTCAGTCACAAAGCTCCACCTGGTGTTCAAACTTTGAACCAACCTGGTATGACGTCAGGACAGGATGCATCCTGAGGTCATGACCTTTTATTTTATATTATTTATTCTGGAATGCGCCGCTAGGTGGCCGCAAATTGTAGTAGCTCCATTTTAACTTTAGGGATTTTTGTAATATAGGCATCTTTTTTAAGACATGAACTGTTAATTTGGGTTGTCCAAGAAGATTTTTCATGCTGGTAAGAAGCTGTGCTACACGGGAGATATTCTGCTCTTTGAAGACTTGTTATGGTGAGTTTCCATGGCAACAAGACTTATTTACCACTGAGATCAACTGATAATAGGTTCTCTCCGGGCAGTCCAACTTCCTCCCACAGTCCAAAGACATGCACCTTGGGGACAGGCTGATTGGAGACTCTAAATTGCCCATAGGAGTGAGTGTGTGTGGATGGTTGTTTGTCTATGTGTGTTGGCCCTGTGATGGACTGGCGACCTGCCAGACAGAAAACAGTCCAAAGTTGATCACAATATCACACAGTACATCAATAAAATGGTTTGCAAGTATCACAGATTCTGCATCAAGACTATTTGGATCTGATCTGATTCAGGATTCAGCGATTGATGAGGTCTGATATCACATGCCAATTTATCACAAGAACTTTCATTCATATCTAATCACAAAAATGAACTAAAATACCAAAAAAAACAATTGATTTTCTAACTGATAAAATCCAGACTGTTTCATATTCTCTACACATAATTTAAAATAAAACTGAATCAGTATGTTATCATAAATGTAGCTATTAAAGCAGGATTTTGTTTAAATCTGAGCTGATCAGCTGCAGTCCTGCAGTCATAAGGAGAAAGTGTCGTCATGGAGATGGTTCTTTTGATGAAGGTTAACATCATGTACAAGATATCCAACTTTTCCAACAATTGTAAGTTTAAAAGAATCTCTTATGTTTTCATTTCTGATACTGTTCAAATAATTCTACATTAACAACAATACTAAGCCTTCTTTTGCCACACCAGATAAAAGTTAGTTTGGAATAATACAATATAAATGTATTTAATTTGCCTCTGAGTGGCTGCCATAGTGTAAACTTTCTATCATATAGGACAGAAGCAGAAAAGGAATTCAGCAAATTCTTGAAAAAGAAGATTGACCTGATGGAGATTCTGAATGGAAAACTACCAGATGACAAAAACAAATACTGATGTTACTGAGGTTACAGTGATTCTTTAATTGATATTATTCTCAAAACTAAGAAAAACAAGTTGGTTGTGGCAAATTCCTTCAAACGTTCTGCATGTTGTAAAAATTTGTGCGAATAAATCCAAAGAAGGTAAAAAATTCCCCTTTAAAGGAGACGAGCTGAGCATCCAGCAGAAAAACGATGGACATCTCAGAGAATCAAACTGAATTTTTGGTCTAAGCTGAATCAGATGAATCAGCAGTGCTGCTGAGTTTGTGGATACAAAAGCTGTTGAGGCCTGAATCATTTTCAAAATGTTACTTGGTAATACGTTTTGCTTTTGGACACAATAAAAGTGAGGACCTCATTTCTCCTGGACTGCGGTGTTTTGACCCTACTGTTGCCATAATTTATCCAAAGGGACGACTAGAAATTCGATTAGATGCCACCCAACACTACAAGCCAAAAAAGGGAAAAAACAGCAGAATACACTTCTACTGTGAGAGGAAATGGAATGAAACAAACTGTTGCACTCTTTTAAGAAAGCTATTATAGATAACAAGCATGAGGCCTAATGGGCTGTAATGCTGCGAGCCCTCCGGAGTCATCGTGCGGACTGCTAGGCAGTCACAGGAAGATAGTTATGCATTTCAATTGACAGAGACCTTGATGACTCACAAGGGAGAGCTAATTAAAAATAATAAGTGAAAGATAGTCTGAGAATCTCAGACTGAAGGTTTAAAAACTCATCAGATTTTGCCTTGAAATTCTTCAGATGAAAAGCCTTTTGTGTGCTTTAGGACTTGCAGGTCGCCGACCTTCCACTGGAGCTGCATTGCAAGAGCAAGCAGTTCTAAGGAATAGTACTTACTGAGCTCATAGAAAAGGAGACTGCAGCGTAGAAGTAAGCAATCTTTTTTCCAAAAGCTGCCTTGAAGTATTGACTTTATGTTTCTTTTCTGAAAAGAGAAAATCTTCGTAGTCAATGATTTTGTGCTGGCTTGTCCTCCATACGAACCTCAGATTTCATACATTCAATGGTGCTTCATTGATTAAGCATTCACCTAACGCCATTTTAAATGATCGCTTTTTTTCAGACGACTGATTTTCTCTGTAAGTTTGTCGTGTTCTTGATAGATTATTGGCATTAAATGGCATCAAAAAGGGCTCGTACGCAACAAGCCAAAAATTAGCCTCCCGAGATGTCTGGAGCATCGGTGAAACCTTTATTGTTCAATAATGTGAACAAGTCCAGGAGGCGGCAGCTTAACTTCTTCCAAGAAATCAACATTTTGTCAGTGATGTGACCCTGAAAAAGCTGAAAACGTACTGATGGTGAATCAGATGAAACAACATCTGAAATTACAGAAAATGTGCATCGGCAGGCTGTATCTTTTTACCCAGATGCCGACTGTGTGTCCTGGACAATAATTCAAGGTCGTGTTTGGGATCAACTTGCAATCAGTTTGGTTTGCGGAGATGCATTTAAAGTGATGCTCTTTTGTTCTGCTATAGTCCTTTTATCAGGCATTCAATAAAATACACCAACATTTACGTTTTGAAACTCAGAAAAGTACAGAGAGAAAAATTAACTTGTGTGTGATGCATTTTAATTCATTATTAGTCATTATTTAACCGAGTCTGTCCCATTTTCCAATGGAGACGTGTCCAAGAGGCCAGCAGTGTACAAGTAGTTACAATACAACACATGAAACACACATTCTTTTTCATATGGAAGCCATGAGAGGAGGGACCGTCTATCTGAGCGGCCCGGGTCCAGTGTGTGAGATCATTTACAGACCATCCAACTGCTGGATGAGAAAAACTAATATCAGAAAGACATTTGATTAATTATTGTTCCACTAAAAGGAGGAACACATCACTGTTACTTGTCAAGAGCTTTAGTTTTATCATTTATGAGATTCATATAACAATAAGAGTATTTTGATTTTTGCAAAAACCCAACTGAGAAGGTGACAGAATGGAATTAGTGGCCAGAAAGTCTTTTACCTGCACTGATCAGAGATTCAAGCACCTTTCCAATAACAGAGGCTTTATAAGTAACCCTGTAATTATTTAAAATACTAACGTCTCCTTCTTTTAGAAGAGGAATTACAAGGACAGATTTCCAGTTCAAAGAGATTTCATTTGAAATTAAAGTATGACAAAGTGGTTTTGCTACAGTTTCAGCTGACAGCTTTAGAAAAAGTGGCTCCAAATCATCCAGCTGGTTTTTTAGTGTTCTGTGACCTGTGGTATGTTACAGGGCGTAAAATCACAAACTCTACTGTTTCCAATGGTGTCAGCATCACTTCAGAATTATGTAGAAAACTATTATTGAAATAATTTTGCATTTGTCTTCTGTGTTTTACTCTGAGACCATCAACAAACTCCTAAATTTAACAGGGATGGATTAATGGATGGATGGATGGATGGATGGATGGATGGATGGATGGATGGATGGATGGATGGATGGATGGATGGATGGA
>JBAMHX010000021.1:20206940-20222956 GCA_037177515.1 Pseudomugil tenellus
GTCACCACACTTTACTGTACATGCTCGTGTAAAGTACAATTATTCTAACAGTTACAACCTGCAACTTCACCAAAAGATGTCACTAAATCCTACACACTGCTCCTTTAAAAACGACCTAAAGCTCTATTCATATTCGCTAACCTTCCCTCTGCTCCATGAGATCCTCTAGCTGACTCATAACTTGTGTATTTTGGCAAAGCCACTGGTGAGAAAACACAAGCTACTGCAATGAAAAGTGAAAATGACAATGAAAGACTGCTATGTTTAATTATTTGAAATTTTAAGGCAGGCTTCAGAGCAAATTAATTAAATACTAAGAAGGAAAGCAGTTCAAATGCAACACAGCACAGAACCCAGGTCGTCAGATAGTCGACAGCTTGAAGATTCTTGACTTGCCTGCAAAACTGTAAGACATTAATTCCAAGCAACCTCTTGTTTGGCTTGTTCAACAAAAGAAACAAACAAAAATATACATAACAAAACTGGTTTTGTACCCATTTAAACTATTTTCAAACATAAAAAAATGACTGAAAACATTAATTTGATCCTCTTTTCTTAACTGAGTTCATTTACTTTCATCTCACCCGACCTGAACGAAAACACAAATCCAGATTTAAAAAGGACACGTGGCAGGGAGACAGCAAAGTAAAAAACAGAAATAATGCATTTAAAAGTGCTCATATAAGCATTTTTCTCTTTTCCCTTCATATGAGGCAGATCTTTTTGTTATTTCTCTTTTGTTTCTATCTGTGACCACTAAGATCAGGTTATCGGGAAGAGGAGAGTGGGCACGTGGGAGAAAATAAAAGATGAAGAAAAAAAACAGCTGCACGGGAGGAGGTGTTAGATCGAGGTTAAAGGATGAGCCGGTCAGGGTCCGGTTTGGCTTCAGGTGATGTAGATGTCACTTCTCGACCTGCTCGGCTCCTGATGGGCGTCCCTCCACAAATCTGTATTTCCTCCTCTGCCGCAGGGGACGGAGCTCTAACCAAGGCTGGTGATGTTAGCCCTGCCGCCTGGAGGGGCAACTATGCGCTGAGTGTTCCGGCGAGGAATGTTATCATCGATCTGAGCTCCTGTGTGATCAAATGCAAAGACAGAAGTCTATTTTTTAAAAGTCCACTTAAAATGATTTAAAATCAATTATATAAAAGCCACCAATACCACACAAAACAAAAGAAATACCTTTATTTCCTATTAATTTATATTTATATAAAGAAATTCATGTTTAAATATGTATCAATAAGTATTTTACATGAATAAAAATACATTTATTCCCTCAATAAATTCTCAAAATAATAATTAAAGATTTCATTCATATCAAGTATAAAAATAATGTAATAATGAGTCACAAAAAATGTACTAAGGAGTTTTTAGAACTTAAATGATGGTCCATCTTATGAAACATTTTATAAACTCAGAGGTTTTAATTGACCAAACTAAACGGCTAATATAATATTTTATGGCAGTGGTCCATAGACTGGGGGGCCAAGAGTTTGGGGGCAAAAGGCATTTCAACAACCACTCTGATTATGGGTTTGGCTAGTGGCCTATAAATAGAGCTGATGGCATGTCATATGTCAAGCTTTGAGTTTTGGACATTATTGTTGTGAGAATTTCATATATTAGCTTAGTTACCTTGCTCTTAATTAATGTTTAGTTGAAAGGTCGATCATAAGGCTCCTAAACTGATGTCATTCTGACCTTAGTACCTAGCTAGTCCGACCGAGCTTGCTTTTTCATCCACAGGAACCATCAGTTAAGCTAATTAAATGGTGCCACGCAAACACTCCAGCAGATTAATTATTAGGCTAGAGTTACAGTCATGCTAACGTAGCTAGGCTTGCTAATTAATTTTGTCCAAAAAGAAATATTAGAGTACATGTAAGAAGACAAAAAAGCAAGGTTGTAGTGAAATTGTTAAAACTTTTTTATGTTTAGCTTTAGCATGTTGGCATGTTTTTGCAGACAGAAATCTTTGCTTGGATATCAAGTTTATATACAAGATAACCCACTCTCAGACATTATGTTAAAATACTAGAGCCATTAGCATCTCAGCAGCTAACTATATACGTAGCTATCCAGCTAGCTAACAATATATGTAGCTCTCCAGCTAGCTAACAATATATATAGCTATCCAGCTAGCTAACTATATATGTAGCTCTCCAGCTATCTAACTATATATGTAGCTATCCAGCTAGCTAACTATGTGCCCTCTGCCAGTAATCTCATCAATAATCACCTAGCAAAGAGAACAAAAAAGGTGTTTTATTTTAGGGGAAAAGGTCAACTGAAAAGCTGCCTTGTGGTAAAGAGATGAGGATAACCACACACACGTCCCTTTTCAGTATTTATTTTACACTTCTTAAGCAGAAAGTTAGAATTTATGGATACTTAAGTGTTTTTAGCTGAGCAGACTTCCAACGCAGCATTGTGGGAATGGTACAGGATGCATGGAAATGTTTTTTTTAAGTAAGTTTCTAGTTAGTTTCTTACAGAATTAATCATTCCGGCTATTGCTCTACAAATGTTTTGGTAGTTTGATTATAAATTATGGCATAATTCATCATAAAAGGCACAAGAACCTTAAATTTGTCCAGTATTGCATGTACTTAGTCATATTTTGTACAAAATTCTATTCATTCAGGTCTCACTGCAAATTAACATTAATTAGTTTATGTATCTTTATGATATTTAGTCAGCATGTAAGTCATAATTTATTTTACTGGAAGAAAACAACATCGTGAATGTACTCTCCAAACTAAAGCTATATGACAGAAACCAGAAGCATGCTGCGGTTGATGTCTGATGGTTACATGACTGACCAGATAGGCTGAAGCCAGACTGATGGAGGTTGCGTACGGGCTGGTTGGGCTGCTTGGCAGGTGAGGTCTTGGCGGAGGAGGCAGGAGTCATGGTTTTAGGAGTGACTGACACCTCGCAGACTGGCCCATCGTACAATCCCCTGGGTACACCCCTCAATTCAGCCAGCTGCATTTAGCAAAATGAAACAGCGTTTAAAACTTCCAACAGCACCTCTTCAGATGGAAGTGGACATAGTTTGGACTAAATCCAAAACAAACTACGGCACAATTAATAAATCCTCTACTCCTACATTAATTGTGCTGCTTTCTAAACACACTTCTTAGCAGAAGGAAGGGAGCACTTTACCCTGCTGCGGGCTTTTATCCTCTTGTACACATAGTCAGGGAAGGGTTTACGGGCCACAAAGCGACCGGATCCCTCAGTGGCATGAAGGGTCCCATCTTCCAGCACGATCTTGCCTTGGCTGATAACTACAAGAGGCCCGCCACGCACCTCTGTACCCTCAAAGATGTTGTACTCCACAGTCTGCAAGCACAACAGCAAAAATGTTAGCAATATAACTTGGTAGTTATTTAAAGATTTCATGGAGGAATTACGCTGCAGTGGCCTCAGAGACGATGCACTCATCGCTATTTTTAGTATTTTTGCCAGAATCCGCACAGCATCTGGGGAAAAATCCCCGCCAACCGCTATAAACTACACTTCCTCGAATGACTACATGTGGTTTCCTTCAAACATGCATCCATCTCTAAAGTTCCTGTTATTAAGGCCAAAATTAGTAGTAGGGAAAGGTATATTGAGAGAAATGGTTTCGAAGAGGATAGAACAGATACAATGACCCAACATCAGCAAGAACCAATGTTCAACTTGTTTATCTATCAGCAAAGGTTATGACATTAACTAATGGATCTAAATGGATCTATATCATGTTTCATCTCAAAGAAAACATGTTGAAGGACTGAAATACTGGTTCGGGTATTTTTATAGTACATTTATTTACAGTCATTTGGCAAACGCTTTTATCAAAGCAACTTACATCTGAGAAGTGATCAATAAACCTAACGTGCATGTCTTTGGGCAGTGAGAGGAAGCCGGAGTACAAGTAGAGAACCAATGCATACACACAGAGGACAGCCTTGTAAAATAATCATCTGAGTAATTTGACAGATGATTAATTGCAGGTTAAACACACTATTTAGTTAAAAAGCCAGATGATAGCAGTCGGTGACATAAAAGAAGCACCAAGTTTAACCAGAAAATGCATCATCAATCAACTAGTTTCATTTCAGATCTTTTGGATCTATCAACGCCATGCCACAGTGGATGCCACATTTTGAAAAGGTTAAGTTTCCTACTGACGTTGTTTTCATTTGTTTCTGTTTTTAGATTTAAAGTAAGTAAAAGTTTAAACCAAGATGTGCTCATGAGATATTTAATTACAGCCGCTCATATCGCCTCGCAGCACTGATGATACATTAAATCATAACAGAAATGCATTCAAACAGAGCATAACATTTCCTGGATTATTTCCCCTTATCACCGCGATGATGCAAGTGTTCGTAGCACACGTTGAATCCGCCCTTCACAGCTTTATGAAACCGTGCGCAGACTTTATCTGAACAACTGCCAGTGTCATGTTTATAGACACACGTGATGCAATCATGTATATCACGCTGAATATGCAGATTAAAGAAGATTAACAGATTAAATTCACACTGCATTCAATGTTCCTGCTAGCATGACACTAAGAAAGCTAATCGCTAGGAAGGAAAAGGGTCAGCCGAGGGCATTAGCGCCAGAAGAAGAATAAGATAAAGTGTGGTGGTTAGAGTAACATGGAAGCCTTATGACTGCTCTTCCCTAAAAGCCACTGCAGCTAAAGCTGAGCTCATCTTACGGACTTGTAGAGCCCAACATGAGATCACCGCGATCCCATGACACACACATTTACACACACAAAATGAGCAATTTTTCCCGTGGTCCGTTATTTTCTGACCAACTGGAATAAAATGAAACCAAAGATAATCCAAACAGGCTCCAGGAACATACACACTCTGTAGTTCTTACACATGGATATAAAGTCTGCTAACAATCAGACGATGATGTGTTTCAGTTCTCTGGCAGGTTTTATGGATGACATCACTCCCTGGACACTGTGTGAGGCCCACACCCTGTTGGGCAGTCAGACGGCCATAAGTCATGACCTAAAACAACGAAGCGGACTAACAGTCACTCAGCCTGACATTAATTACATAAAATGAATCATTGTGCATTAGGTCTGACCCATAGTAGAGCGATCTGTGTTTTGTAATGCTATAAAGATGTGCGTAACCTGTCTGCGTCCATTCATATTTTTCCGCTTCGCTGCATCGAGGAAGTAAAACGTTTTATAAGTGAAGATTGTACCGAGTTGTGGCTCTTAGCAGAGATGATCTTCGTGACATCCGGGTCCCAGAGCACCAGATCAGCATCTGAACCCACAGCAATGCGGCCCTTGCGGGGATACAGGTTGAAGATCTTGGCTGCATTAGTACTGGTTACAGCCACAAACTGGTTTTCATCCATTTTACCCGTCACCTGGAATCAATCAGAGCAGAGTCAGAATACCACCCAAGTCGCTTCTTCTACCATTGCCTTTGTACAATTTTCACTTTTTTATATTAATTTTATTTTTCTTGCTCAGCTGTGGGATGGGACAGTCTGGTGGGAACAATCCCTACACTCCTTTTCCTCTCCGAGTCTTTGTTTCATGCACACATATATACAATAATGGATGCTGGAATTCAATATAAATGCAGCTGATGTCACTCAAATTTTAATTTAATTTATTTATTTGCTGTAGGGTGATGACAACAACTGAAAATAAGTATTTTAGATTGAACTGGTATATAGATTATTCAAAATATTGGACCAGTAAAAGGTTTACCACATACCACACACTTGTCCCAGATAATCGACATCCTCTCCTCGGTGCCATTGACACCTTCAGGAATCAAGCTGAAGTCATCTTTCCCTACAGCACGCTGAGCAGTGTTAAAGGGACAGTGTGCACTTCCTGTCACCTGCAGGTCACCGCTGCATAAAAACATGGTTTAAAAAGACTTGCTCAGATCAAATTTTCTACGCGTGTCTTTGCAGTTTGAATCACGCTCTTACCATGACAGCAGGGAGTTGAGATAGTCTGGTGTGGTAGGGTCAGGACTCAGGGGAGGGGAGGTGACGTAGGCTGCCGCTTTGGCCCAGTTCTTGCTCCAGTAGTGTGAACCATCAGTTCCCAAGCTAGCAGTGATTGGCTCTCCATAGACCACAGTACCTGTAAGAGAAGTACCATAAAAACATGAGGAGCAATGACATTTCTAGAGCTTTTGTTAAAATAATGAAGGCATTGACACATGGTTTGCTGGTTTCTTTGGTTCTACTTGTGCTTTTCAATAAAATATATAATAATAAATGTAAGTGTTTAGTTTTTTTTAATAGTGCATAAAATGTAGGTCTCATTAATAAAAGAAAGGATGTTTAGTTTCTGTCCTCACCCCTCTTCCTGGCCTGAGCAATGACATCAGCAGCACTCTTGCTCATCACCTTGGTGACATATAGGGGGCAGTTGGTCTGATTGGCTACAGTCACAGAGCGGTTTACAGCTTCCGCCTCCACCTACAAAGCAATATAGTTTGCTTGACTGAGAAATGGGGCGCATAAAAACAATAGAGTTAACTTTCATCTGGGATTCTAACTCCATAAAAAGTTCTTTTCTCTGTTAAAGATAGTTTTCACTCTGATGCAAATAACAGTGAGAGGAAATACATAAGTGTGTAGGAAATACAATGTACTAAATGTTTCCTAAGTATTGGAGGAAAATGGTAAATTGTTGTTGTAGGAGAAGTTAATAACATAAATCTGAAAGGCTTTCAATTGTTTAAACATGTCTTTAAAAAGATAGAAAATGAATGGATTTATTTCTAAACCTATTTTTTAACCTTTTCACATATCAAGAAGACTGTTGCCTTTAGCTTACATTTAGCTTAAATAAAAATATTGAAGACACTTTGTAAAGGTATAGTTCAATGAAGCATAAAAGCTTCATAATTTAATCTGTATTAAATTAATATTTAGACTAAAATAAATGCAGTTAGTGCGCTTAACAAGGCTTAGCAAGCTAATAACTAGCTAGCTTTGCGGTTAGCTTAGCTGCTCAACACAAAGCTAAATGCTAGCTAGCTAAACTAGCAAACTGTGAGTAGTCAGTTCATTTTCTCTGCAAATAAACTAACACAAACAGCTTCTGGCTGTAGTTGTTCTATATCAGATATATCAGACATGATACATGTAAATCTCGCTAAACAGGGTTTTGCAATAACAAATTAAATGTTGGACTTTTTTTAAAAGTGGGTCTCTTCTTTATCATTTTCCTTAAAACTCTGTTCTCCAACAATTACAAGAAAAATAAGGTAAAAACTTGAATCTATTTTTGAGAGAAAAGACAAGCAATATGTTCCAAGTGGAAAGAACACGGGTTGTCAACTTATCTGCTATTTCTATTGAGTAACAGTCTTTCAGTAATCTTTTTTTCCCTTTTCTGTCCACTTTACCAGAGGGTTCTCATTATCCTTCAATGATATCATTACAACTAACACTATTAATTAAAATCAAAATTTGTTAACCCAAGCAACCAAAACATAAGCAAAGGATTTTCTTTCCTCCTGAGCATTAAGTAATACGCCTAAAATAGAGGAATGAAATACAGTATATATGTTTTAACACTGTGTAATCTTTACAACAGATGTTCTGAAGCAAAATGTCATTCTGTCATCTGTTTTTTGTATTTTGTGTTAACAAAAAGCTGATGTGTTGTGGGATGATGTTCAACAGCCATACGAGGATGTTATCTGCTAACGTGTTTCTAGAGCGGCCAAACACTGAAGAGCTGTAAAAGTTGTAAAGGTTAAATCCTTCTTTGACAAAAGACTTCTGCAAACACAATGTAGAAATGAGCATATTCCCTTTTCCCAATATTTAATCAAATTATCCAGTGCTGATGCTCTGGCTCACCTCTTCAGGACGGCTCAGCACATGTCCTTCAGGCCCTGTGATCCCCTGCTCCAAAATCCGACGCTGCTCCTAAACACACGCAAATAAACACAGCAGAAACAAATAGGCTACTGTGGGAAATGACAAATGTTGAGTCATGTGCAGGTGCTCACATGTTCTTCATGAGCAGTCTTAGCAGTCAAAACTGAGCATGGCCATGACCCCCATGAATATTCATCCTCATCTGTTGGCTATTATGGGTGTTGCCAACAAGCAATAGCTTAGTTTATTCCTCTTATTGCAGATTTTAAAGAGGAATAAACAGTAAAATGTTGTGTCTGTTTATCTCTAGCTGGTATCTCCTTTTGGGAATGACGTGTCGTACCTCAGCAACAATGTCCCCGTTCTCAGCGTGGACCTGGGCGATGGCTCCCAGATCCCGGATCACACTGAACACCTCATACAGCTGCAACAAAAATACAGATGCATCATTTAGCACAGTTAAAATCATTTCTATGCAACTTCCTGACCCGGCTGAACTTCAGTGGGAAAATTTATAATCATACTAAGCAGATTCTAACAGGAAACTGAGTGGCTGTCAAAGAAAGTTAGACATTTCCTGGAAAAAAAAGCACATTATTATGTTAGTACTGGATAATGGACTTATAATGAAGCAGTCACCAATGTGATCTAACATAATAAGCAGGAAAATATTTAATTAAAACTCCAGCAGACAACAAGCATAACTTTATTGTTGGCTAAGTAGAAGCATGTGTATCTTTAGGCCCCTTAATTAGAACATAACTGAACCTAATAAGCATGAAAATACCAGAAATAAAGTTGTACAATTGAAAAAAAGAAAGCATCTTTCAACACTATCTCAAGGTTTTTCCCTCAGAGATGTGCAGCTTGATAATAGTAATAAATTTATGATTATACATTTCCAAACATTTTTCCCACTTAATTTAATAATCAGAACGACAACGAGACCAGCCGAAATAAAATGTTCAGTTTGGTAAACGCTGATACATTTCATAAACCTTGTCGCAACGAGAACTATTCACTTGGGAAATAAGAAAAACTCATCTTCATCTATAACAAAATAAACTTGCAGTTTTCTCAGTTCTCAATTACATTAATAAACAAAAGTCGTTAAAAATAGAGTCCTGTGGCCTTCTCTCTTCCTCCTCCCTTCTTGTTGTGTGACTCAAGACACAGCTGTTGTTACGTTTGTATAAAGAGCTCCTGGGAAAGAGGAAACTAGTGGTTCATGGTTCACACCGGCACATAATTACCCTGAAGTATTGTTTTTGGCAGAACCCTTCTCCAACAAAATAATTAGAAGGAATTTATGCTTCAGCTTTGCAGGGGCGGGTCCAGGAGAGTTTTGATGGGGCACAGGCACTGGCACAAAAGGGGGGCACAAATGAAACCTTTTTTATTAACGTCTGGACCTTTAAATTATTGAAGGGAATATGACAGCTTTAAGCTGTCCGGACATTAAGCGGGTAGATCTACACAGACTTTACCCGCTGTGTGTGTGTGTGTGTGTGTGTGTGTGTGTGTGTGTGTGTGTGTGTGTGTGTGTGAGAGAGAGAGAAAAGATGACATCATTTCCTACAAAACGTAAACACGAAAGACTAGAACAGAGACATAAGAAAACAGCGAGAAACTGGTGAGACAAGAAGTGAAGAACTCCGGACAGCAAGAGCTGGTGAAAGTATAAAGACGTGTGCAGGAACAGCGCGGGATTTGTTTTTTTATGATGCATCAAAGCGAGTTGGAGGAGATGCAGATAAATAAAAACCAAACAGCAAGTTATTAACAAGCTCAGAACTACGGGTCGTGGCAACACCACGATGTCAGCGAGCATGATAGATGGCGAGGCTAGCGTGGAACTAGACATCGCGACAGTAAACCGTTCAACAGGTAAATTATATTCTGATATATTTTGTTGTTGTCGCAGAATGATACATCATATCCAGTTTCCAGGTTGACAGTCTTACACGGACATTTCAAGTAAATTTTCTGGTAATGGGAGTTGCATGTCTGAATAGGCATGTCACAGACATGCGGGTGATAAATGTCTGGAGGTGTTTTTCTGTCAGATCACCAGTTTCAGAGTTTCTACATTCATTTTGGCTGTTTAGTTTAGATGTCACATGTGTTGTTTTTACGACAGATATGATAACCGGCTATTCAATCAGACCTACGAGTGTCGCAAATTTCCTTGTCTCTTTGCTCCAACACAGCTGGCTCAAATGAATGAATCACTGTCCAGAACCTGATTGGCTGATAGATCCATTTCATTTGAATCAAGTGTGCTGAAGCAGGAAAACATAGAAATTCTGGCCCTCATAGGACCAAACTGAAAAGCCATGTAGATGTAGTGTAGATGTAAGATGTATGGCTTCTGCACTATGATCTAGAACTCGGTAGAGGTCATCCAGAATAACACACAATACATTACATGCTGCTTTTACTGCCTTTTGGATATCTGACATTTACCCAAGAGAAGCTTATTCATTCATTCATTTTCTATGCCGCTTAATCGCATTCAGTGTTGCAGGGAAGCCGGAGCTTTTCCCAGTAATTAGCAGGCGATTAGCAGGGTACGTTCTGGACAGACCGCAGTCCATCACAGGGTCAACACAGACAAGCAACCGCTCACTCCGATGGAGAATATAGAGTGACCAATTAACCTAACATGCATGTCTTTGGATGGTGGGAGGAAGACGGAGTACCCAGAAAGAACCCACATGGACATGCATAATATCTGTAAGCATTAGCTTGCTTTTCCTGTTCATAAAAAAGCAAAACCAGGCATATTTTAGTTACAGTTGGGAAAAACTGTGATTAGAATTATTACTCATTTGACAATATAAGAATAAAGAGCAGTCAGGTTTAGGTGTGGGACAGTAGGTAGCTGCTCTATGAAAGACGCTGGTTGGCTAATTAAAGGCATCTTTTGGCTCCTGTGTTTAAAACAATAAAGTTTGGAAACGTAAATCTAAACAAGCCTAGTACCTTTAAAACA
Source organism: Pseudomugil tenellus (assembly GCA_037177515.1). Lineage (NCBI taxonomy): Eukaryota > Metazoa > Chordata > Actinopteri > Atheriniformes > Pseudomugilidae > Pseudomugil > Pseudomugil tenellus. The sequence goes on from JBAMHX010000021.1 coordinate 20,217,832, forward strand.
AGTAGACTAGAGAAAAAGGTATCCATGAAACGTGTATAAGCACAGTGGTGGAAGTGTCATTGTGGGGTGCTGTAGCCAGCAGCACAGGAATCACTTTGCTTTGACTAGTTAAGAAAACAGGGAAAGTAAAAAAATAGTAAATAACTTTACAAGAAACTTGTGGCATCAAATTTCCAATAGACCACCTGAGAGGAGGAAGATGAAGGTTTGGAAGATGGAAAGATTTTGAGCTTTCAATGCAGCTCAAAAATGTCATCAAACAACAACGGAAATACTTTTAGCTACAGTATAAAAAGCATTTACAAGCCGACACACGTTCAAAACTGAGCTTCAGGCTGTTGATTTTTTTTTTTTTTTTGACTGACAATAAAGTCATTCAGCTCGAAATGCTTTAAAAATGTCTCTTTTCTGTTAGTGTGGTGGAAAGAAATATAGGCTGCTGCTTTCACCGGGTGTGTGCAAGTCTCCCAGTCATCTGATTGTTCCTGCAAAGTAATGAGTTCACAGTAAGATTCATGATCTCCCAGCTGTAATAAAAACTTTCAGACTCTGACATGGGACAGAAATGATAAAGTCAGGCTGCAAGCATTCCTCACACAGGTGCATAAAGCGACAAAGACGTGCTTCAAAGCTGCTTTCAAGTGGGAGAAATTAGTTTGGGGCATGACTCAGAATGAGATGCCAGTGATGAGGTGGCTTACATTATGTCTCCACAGAGAAACACTATCAGTATGAGACAAAACCTGCGAAGATAAATCCACTCAAGCTGCACTGTCCTCACGACGAGTCCAACGGCTGAAAGTGTGAAACGTAGTCTCCACTATGCGTGCAACCTCATTAGAAATAAAAATAAAGAGTTGAACTACAGAACACACTGAAATGAACATCTGGACACCACAACAAATATAGTATCAATAATCTTAATAATAAAAGAAGCTTGAATGGGATGAAAAGTTTGGCTTTAAACTTTAACATCTATTACAGAATTGGTGGATTTTATTTTTTTACTGGCAAATAGGTTATTGACTAAATCTATCAGTATTATACTGTGATTAACATCATTTTCAAAGTCGGACCTGAGCGACATACGTTGTTTTTTTATGTACAGTTGGTGTTGTTTCTTAGAAATACAATGCAGACGATATTTAAATGAGAAGGAAGAGAGAAAGAAACCAACCTGAGCATCAGTGAGCTGGAAAACATCCTTATAAGCCAGGTAAGCCAGGAAAGAGTTGACACCTGAATGACAGAAAATAAGAGCAAAACCAGAAATCAACCCCCCCCCCTGATTAGGAATGTGTAGAGAATTCAGCTTTCACAGCAGGGGTCTTCTGTCCTCGTGTGCCGGAGTTTTCCAAGTGTCCCTGCTGGAAAACACCTGGACTGGACTCAGAAAAGCTCTGCATGTGTTTGCTTCATATAAATTGACTTGAATCAGGTGTTTTTCAGCAGCGACACATGAAAAACATCGACATGGACCCCTGAAGACCCCTGATTTACAGATAACACAATACAGTTATTTAACAATAATTACAATGTGGTTTTATATTGATTTCAAAATGTACTTTTAATCAGCAATGTCCTCTGAAACACGACAGGCTAGATAAGTTTGCTGCCATTGTTCTGTTTTTTAAATTCTTTAAAGATGTCTGGAAATCCCTCCAGCATGTGTTTGGGTGGGCTTGCAATGCATGAGGTTCTGAAGAACCTTTCTTTGGGCCGGGGTACCGAGGTTTAGTACCATCCTGCAGCGTTTAGATGCATCCTCGTTATCCTGTGCGGAACTGAATGACGCATTACGGTTTCATTCAGACGTGTTGAAGAAGAGATGCGTGTAAAGGTTGCAAGATACGGAGACTGGAATTGATAAAAAAAAGTAACTTATTTATTTATGTTTGTGCGTTTATGTGGGTTTACATATCTTAAAAACATTAAAGATATTGTTGACTTAATGTGCTTTTAGAGGAGACATGCTGTTAGTGTTATTGTCTCTTACAGAGACTTGATGGGTAATTGTAGGTGAGGCCTGTTCAGGGCTTTAGAGCTGACCCATCGGGGTAGATAAGCTTATTTTACAACTTTGTAAACATGTATGAGTAAATAAGGCTACGGTACGGAGTGGATCACTAACAAATTACGCTGTTTTTGCATCATTATCGTGAGATTAAGAGTTTATTGTTCTGTTACCATAAATAAATGAGGCTCGTTTTAATAATTATCTCTAAAAATCAGTCTTACTTTAATAATGACGCCTTATTAAATAACACAGTTCACATCTAATCTAATTCATAACTGTCAATATTGTTCAGAAATGAAACATTTACAATCAAGATAAGATAAATGAATTCCATTATCATATGAAAACAAACCAGTAACTCCTTATATGGCTGCTCTCAGCTCCCGTACCTCTAGCCATTTGCTGCGAACTGCGGGACTGATGTTAGCGTCTTTTTTTCAAACATTTAGCAAAGTTACTTTAAATATGTTTAAAGCTGTTATTGCATTACTGTGTTGTCGCAGTGGGGAAATCCAAAGCGACTGAGTTGGCCGTACCGTGATCCTTCACCAGGGTCTCCATCTCTTCCTGCATTCCCTTGTGCCACTCGGTGATGTCGACGTGCAGCGAGTAGTCGCAGCAGGACTTGCTGTCAGCCCATTCGCGCCACTGCTCGAAGGCCGAGATGAGGCTGACACCCGGTTCAGGAACCACATGGTCAACTGGAGACACAAACACAATCAAACATTTAGGAGGCGACACCAACTGATACGAGACCACAGTAAAAAGATCCTTTTACACTGCAGCTCAGCCAGACGCAGCATAATTAATTATTCTAATTAATTATAATTAATTATTCTAAATAATTATTAAAGTGTGTTATTATCTGGACATGTGCACATCACCTTTAAGCTGCAGATCTGACTGGCCCTGACTGCGACTGCATCAGCATGTCTTTGCCTTGTGGTGACATGCAGGGAGGATGTTTGCTACCAGGGAGAGGACAATGTAGTGCTGAATCAGCAGGGGGGAGGGGGCCACTGTGGCATTTAGCTTTCCCATTACTGTGACCTTTTCCAGGCTTCCTACATACCTAAATCAACATAAGGACCTATGTTCTTAGATAGGATTTGAAGGGATGTATTTCTTTATGTTTTAAGACAGTTTGCAATGTGTGTGTTTGCATAACCAGTTTGATGAAATCCTGGCGACGTAGGAAAAAACTTTCACTACAAGCTTTGGACTCAAACACCTGTTTTAACAGGAACTATATTTATTGCAATTACAAAACAGTAAATGTTATTGTTCATGTAGCGATACGTTGACTGGTTACTTCATTTGACAAATCGGATCTATTGCTTGTAAACACAAACATCTAATCAGCCAATCACATCAGTTCATGTTGCCATGCAGACATGTCACAATATGTTGCTGTAGTTCAGAAGTGGGAAGAAAGAGGATTTTAGTGACACTGAACGAGCTTGATGGTCGGAGTATTGCATGTTGCATCTTGTTCATGTTGGAAGTTCATGCAGAATCTGCAGGTTTGATAGGAAGGTAAGAAGTGTGTGCGAACCAAGGTGTGCAGAACTGCATCTCTTAAGACACAACGAGTCTTGTAGACCGAACCTTGTAGCAGATGTTCTACAGCTGCAGAAGACCCCCCCCAGCTGTGAGCTAAGAACAGCAAACGGAGGCTACAAGCAGCCACTTCACCAGCAACATGCAGATGGTTGGCTCAAAAACGTTTTATTCTCCCACAGAGACACCCAGAGCAGCGTATGATGTGGTGGAAGGATGTGCAGCGACGGTGTGATGCTTCATGTCAATATGGAGCAAAATGTCCGACACATTTCTGGGTCTATGAATTAAGGCACCTCTGAAGACAGAAAGGGCTCCAAGTCATTTCCAGCAAGATGTACCTAATAAATACAATTATACTGTTTTTTTACTTTGTGTAATTTGGTCATCACATCATCACATGATATATAAAATTAATCGCACATTAAAATCGTATTGAGCATAAATCCTAAAAGGTGGGATTTAAACCCCTACTATAAGGTTTCTGACAGAGCGCAGATGCAAACTAAAATAATGGCTGAAATGTGAAGAAATCCCAAAACAGAAACACTAAAAGCCAGAAATATCTGTTTCTGTAGGAAACATAAGCAACCAATAATCCCTTTTGTCTACGTGTGACAACATTACAGCATGGCTCCTACAACACGTTCGCGCTGTTGGTGAAGCACTTACTGATCATGGTGGTGCCTCCTGCCAGCGCCGCCTTGGTCCCCTGGTAGAAGTCATCGGCGGACGTCATTCCCCGGTCGGGCATCTGGAACCGTGTGTGCACATCGATGCCGCCTGGCATCAACATGCGACCGTGGGCATCGATGGTTTTCACCCCACCCGGAACGATGAGGTTTTCCCCAATTTGTCTGACAGCAGAGAAATCATTTCTATGTTTGCAGCGCCGCAGAGAGGAAACACTGACACAAGGACTGAAACTCACTTAATGACTCCATCTTCCATGTAGATGTCAGCGCAGAAGGACTGGTCATCGTTCACGATCTTCGCCCCTTTGATCAGCAGACGGTCACTCTGCAAAGCAAACGAACAAGATGGATTAACTCTGATTAAAGTCGTGGGAATTGTATTTTAAGATTTTATAGGTGCCTATAAATAAACATTTATCAGGGCGAGTATCAGATTGAGCTTAATTGGATGCAGGATTCATTTTAATGGAAGCCATTTTTTTGGAAATGGATTGAAAATAGCAATAATCCTTTAAAACCTGCTGAAGATACTTTGTTGTTGCACCGCGAGAAGGAAAATTCTTTCAGGGATACACAAAACAAATAAATGTAATACTTAATACTCCTACATGAGGCCAGAGCGAGGGACAGGATGATGAGTAAAAGATTCTAAATCGATTCTCATATCAATTCCTAAAGATCAATCCATAAGTCCAAAGATCAATTTTCATTTCCCTTGGTGAACTTTGACCTTTCACAGGCATTAGTGTGACGACACACTACATGGATTAAGACATGAACCTCCTCATATGTATTCATGTTTATAAAACTAGTATTCATGTTTATAAAACTAGTATTCATGTTTATAAAACTA
>JBAMHX010000021.1:20276382-20302921 GCA_037177515.1 Pseudomugil tenellus
AGGAAGGCTGCTTTTTTCTCTCTTTTTGCTCCCCTTCTCTTTTCCTGCGGTTGTTTTTGTGGGTGTTGTGTTTGCATATGGGTTGGGTGCAGTATGAACTGGGTGGCAGCCAGAGGCGGGTACTCTGGCGGTCCGATCTTCAGTTGCAGAAACTGGCTCTAGGAAGTGGAATTTCACCTCTCTAGGGGGGAAGGAGCTTGGGTGCGAGGTTGAGCGGTTCCGGCTAGATGTATTTGGACTCATCTCGACACACGGCTTGGGCCCTGGAACCAGTATCCTCGATAAGGATTGGACTTTGTTCCACTCTGGTGTTGCTTCCAGTTAAAGGCGCCGAGCGGGTTTGGGCATACTGCATACTGATTTGGTGCCCCATTGGTGTGTGTGTGTCCCCCCCCTCCGAGGTGGATGAGAGAGTAGCCTCCCTCCACTTTCGGGTGGGGGGACGGGTCCTGACTGTTGTTTGTGCTTATGCACCAAATGGCAGTTATCACCCTTCTTGGAGTCCTCGGAGGGATTGTTGGAAAGTCCTCCTGCTGGGGACTCCCTCGTTCTCCTGGGGAATTCAAAGCTCATCTTGACAATGACAGTGAGATGTGGAGGGGGGTGATGGAGAGGAATGGCCCCCATGATCATTGGACTTACAGCCGCATGTCCTGGACACTCTGGTGAAGAGAGCGGCGGAGCTTCAACTGATCAACACCGGGCTGGCACCGTTTTGAGGATCTGCTGGGAACGACTGACTGAGTCCCTGTCAGAGAGAATTTCAACTCCCACCTTCGGCAGAACTTCAACCATGTCCCGAGGGAGGCGGGGATATTGAGTCCAAGGGGACTGTATTCCGTTCCTTTATTGTCAAGACGGTCAACCGGAGCTGTGGCCATAATGTCGTTGGTGCTCGTCATGGTGGTAATCCCAGAACTCCTTGATGGACACCAGCAGTGAGGGATGCCGTCAAGCTGAAGGAGTCTTACGGAGCCTTCCTGGCCTACGGGACTCTGGAAGCAGGGGGCAATGCCCCTGGACTGGCAGACTGGGGTGGTGGTCTCCCTCTTCAAAAAGTCAAATCGAAGTGTGTACTTCTAGTACAGATGATCACACTCGTCAGCCTCCCCGGAAAACTCTATTCAGGGGCCCTAAAGAGGAGGGGCCGCCAGATAGTCGACCCTCAGATTAAAGAGGAACAGTGTGGTTTTCGTCCTGGCTGTGGAACAGTGGAGCAGTGGACCAGCTCTATTCTCTCTTCAGCGTCCTGGGGGGAGCATGGGGGTTTGCCCAACCAGTCTACATGTGTTTTGTGGACTTGGAGAAGTCCACAAAACTGAACAACCAGTCATATTCGTTCAATAACCACTGAAACAGATTTCTCAGTCTTGCAACTACTCGCTAAGAGATTTAAGAGCAACATTTTCCAATTCTACCAATTGGCTTCATTACCGACTTCTGAGTAATGAAGCAAAGCAACACAGGCTTGCTGTAAAATACGGAAGCATTCTTTAACTGACAAACAAATGTTGCGTCCCGGGTTGAACCAATATGGGATGCGCATTGTTCCGTATTTTCATAATTTTCTAATTCCTACACATCGCAGTCACACTTATCACACTCATCAGCACTGTTACTGTCTCTCACACATTTAGCTTCAGCCCATGTATTTTCTCTCACTCCCCATAGTGGCAAGAGGACGGAACTATTTTTTAGGTTCCGCCCGACCCCCTTTTGATTGCGCACCTAGCAAAACCTTGCTACGAAAACCAATTAATTAATGCTAATATATATGCCTTAAAGTGAGAAAAATGTAAAATAAGATAAAGCATGAAAGAGAGGGAAATAAAGAAGAAGGTCACGTCGGAGTTCTAAAGATATTTAGCCCCTCGTGGATGTCACCTCACGAGGTTTGTTTGTTTATTTTATTTCATTTTGTTAAACGCTAATTTCATGTTGTAGCGTGTCTTTTGTATTTCTTTGTGACCAGTTTTCACGGGTTGTCAAGCCAATAAACCCTGTTTTTAACCTCCTCGTGCCTCTGCTCAATCCATGAGGGCGCTACAAGCACAATATCTAAAAATAATGAATACAATGAAACAGGAAATACAATGGAGAGCAAAAATGTATTTTCTGGGGGGATCTTAGTGCCCTCACGCCCGTGCTTGTGTGCTGGGAACTGGTTGGGAAGTCACAGTTGCCTCAAGACCATGCTCGATACGGACTCATCCGTGGTCCTCAGAAGACCCGCACCTTTTAAATATGTCTACTGTATCTGGTATTTTCAAAAGCAAAAGCGCTTACAAAAATACAGACGCAAGTAGGAAGAGGCGCATCCTTGCCTGGACATCGACAGTGAAGATGTTTACAAGACAAGTAGCACCTTGTGTCTCACGGTAGGCTGTCCCATATCAAACAGCATCAGGACAGCAACACAGCAGACACACAAAAACTCAGTTCCTCCCACCTTAATCATGTCCCGAGACTGATACCGTATGGGACAATATGTCAGCTTTCAGTTATACTCTAACCAGAAGATGTCAGCGTATTTGCGTATATCGCTATATAGATAAATCAATCAATGTGTGTGTGTGGCTGGGGGGCTAGCATAACGAGCAGGCTATAAACATTAGGGACATAAAACAACAGATATATTTGGATGAATGCTGTAAGTTAAACAACCTGAAAACATCCAGCTGGTTTGCCACCACATGAAACAGTAGATGTGAACGGGCGTTGATAGAAATGTAGGGAGCGGGTAAAAAAACCCAAGTAGTTGCTAAAAACAACAACTTTACCTGGAAAGCTGAAACACCAAACATACACGTCCTGCTGCATCTATGAGCAGTTCACTTTCGTTTTATGGGTCTGTCAGGTTAAAACATGTACGGCTCCATGTTTTGTGTTGACATTATTGACTGAGTGAGTTCCTGCAGCTGTTTCTGTGATGAAACAGCTGATCTGTGCGCTCCCGTAACCTTATCCAATCAAAAACACGTATTCTCTTTCTGCTTGTTTCTAGCACAGACCTACAGCGAGGTTCGATGTGATGGAAATAAAGGAATTTGGGGAAAAATCAATATTATTTAATGTCCTTGTGGACTCGCAACACAAAAAAATTCATCCTGAAATGTACATAGTAGAGCCACTTTATGCTTAGAATTAGCAGCAGGAAGCAAAATTAACTGTTAGAAAACACAGTGAGCTGAAAGATTACTTTTATGAAAAAAAGATTTCTAACCCCCCCCCCCCCCATTTTATGTGATATTGACTTCAGCTACGTAGTAAAAATTTGTTGTGAAACTTTTAGTGAGTGTGACTCGGCTGTGTGTTATACACCAGATGTATAGTTTGCAGGTATTCATATGTTTTTACAAATTCTACCAAAGCTATAAAAGCCCATAACATTAAGCAGCTTTATTGTTCATTTTACTCATCAAAGATAATGAACCCAATTTATTCAGGCTACAAAACTACAGTAATCTCATAACGTGTTCTTTTCACTCCAAACATTTTAAAATTATATATTTTCTTTTGTTGTTGCAGTGAAATAATAAAAATCCAGTTTTGGGATTTTTTCAAACCTTACCCAAAGAAATTTTAAACCACCACAGGACAGCTTTACGTTTTGTTCTTTTCGCTATTTATAAGACATCACAGCGCCAAATTCAATTCAGTTTAATTCAGCTTTATTTGTGCAACACTAATCCGCAAAAAAGATACTTTAACAGAAAGTTCATTTGTTGGCAGCCCAGCAAAACTATAAAAACAAATTATCCAAATTTGTCCAATTTATAATAACTGTGTTCAGATGTCCCAATTAAAAAATATAACTGCTTCAGTATGAGGATGGAAATTAACAGCGGTCACATAATAGCTCTCTGCTTGCTGAAACTCATCATTCGAGAGGCCCTGCTGGCTCCCTGCTCCCACAGACTGTCGGGGCAGAAATAGCTTTTGCCCCCACAGCCCCTCCCCGCATACAAGGCCCACTGTGTGTGACCAGGAAAACTCTGCTGCACAAATCAATGCGAGCTGGTGGCACCATGAAAGTCTACGAGTCCTGGCTGCTGTTTGGTCTCTAAAAACACGAGACTGGATGAAATGGATGCAAGGCTAAATTTGCAAATCTAAAGATCCTGAAAAGCATGAATATAAAGGTTTTCGTAATAAAAAGTAGCCTTGAATATAATACAAAATATATCAAAGGCATCCAAAACTTTTGGTAAGAAATGGAGAAACACCATGTCAAACAAAAAGAGAGACACAAAAACATGTCAAACGCATTGAAGCAATGAGAAAAAACAAAGAAACGGAAACAAATCAGCCATGAGATCCGTGCCGTTCCAACAAATGTAGCCTCATAATGCATTTCTCCTCACCACAGCGTTTACTGCTGTTTCAGTATTTTCAGTGAGTCATGGATGCAGTAAAGAATTTACTGTCTGTTAGTCGACTCTGGAGAGAGCAGCGCAAACATGCAGGCCTTGACTTGGGCGAGCGACAGCTTCACCGCCCACATGGACGCGTCAGATCCTTTATCTCCCTCAGAGGAAGCATGCCCACTGAAGAGAGATGAAAAGCAGCGCTTCCTGCGCTGCAGCTGGCTCACAACAGCAAGAATGTGAGGAATTACATCAGTTGATGCGCTCGCAAAGAATACAAACAGAGATATGTCTTTGCAGAGAGCTTGTCGTGTTAGAGTGAAGCTTTCAAAGCTGTCAACCGTTACGGAAACTGTTCACTCCTTGCACTGCTTTCCAACACCATCCACTGCTTTCATCCAGTTCAAGGTTGCAGGTAACTGGAGCCAATCCCAGCAGACACTGGGCGAGAGGCAGGGTACAACCTGGACAGGTCACCAGTCCATCACAGGGCAAACACACACAGACAACCATGCTATGCACACACACACACACTCCTAAGGACAATTTAGAGTAACTATTTAACCTAACATGCATGTTTTTTGATGAGGAACACAGGAGAACATGCAAACTCCACACAGAAAGGCCACCGTCCATGCTGGGGATTGAACCAGCAACCTTCTGGCTGTGAGACTGCAGCGCTAAACACCACGCCGCCGTCTGCAGGAGCAACGCAGGTGGGAGTGAGGAGTGACCAGCCGGCAGCATCGGTTTCATGGAAACTGTTGCAGCATCTGAGCTGTTATCCTTTCTGTGAAAGATTACACTGATTTAATGATGGTTGGCAGCAGACAGCCGGCCACATCCTTTTTCTGCCTCATGTCTGAAAAGACAAAGCCAGAATAAATAAGTATGTGCATCTTTACAAGCTGCATGCGTACGTGTTGGAAGTGCGGGATGCGTTACTGTTTCAGAGGAAACTCACCTGGAACACAGTAGGACATGTAAATGGATATTTCCTCCTAAAAAAAGCAGGTTAGTTTCAGTGATATCAGCCCAATTCCAACCAGAAGGTAAAAGAGCGGACCTGAGCGGGTTTAGACACGTTTTAATAGCATCAAATATTATATAGCATCAGCTGATGAGTCTAATTCATGTTAGAAAGATCATAAGAGACCACAGATGAGGTTAAAGGTCAGATAAGTGTGCAAGGCAGGTGGATTGTCTCTACAGTAAATGCAGGACTGGTGATACGAAGGTTTTTTTAGGGTTGCTTCACATGTCACCAAAAACACAAACTGATCACAAATTAAGTCAATGACAACCAAAGTATAGCTAATAAATAAAAATATTAAAAATGTAAGCAAAAGGAAGAAATAAAACCAGTTTAAAAACTGTCCATGATCAGGCTCCATCCAGTAAGCCGATCTGCTTTGACATACTGGGACTGAGGAGACGGATCTGAGACGGGAGGATTTCATGAACGCTCCGCGCAGACAGGATGTGCAAATAACTCAATAAGAAACGAAAAAAACGGGAGCAAGCGTGATGACGGATATGATGTCAGGCGGTAAAAACATTAAACAGGAAACAAACACTGAAACATTTACATGATGGTCAGAATCTGTTTAAAAATAGGATTTTTTATTCGTTTTGTCCAGAGAAGCAAAAACAAGAAGAGCTGAAACAAAAAACAATCAAATGTTCATGTTTGTTTTCATATTTATTGAGCTCCTAAGTCCAGTTTTTATCCATCTGCTTGATCTACAGGATACAACTGCTCACAGTTTCTTCTCTTATCTCCTTTCAGGAATGCGTTTACGGTGCATCTCAGTGCAGATTATTGTTTCAGAGAGTTTTTATCACCAGGCAATAACGCTCTGGTTGGTTAGAAGGAGGTCTGATTTATGATTTAGTGATTTTATTGGTACTGATATTTATTGGTATTTATTCTTATTGTATAGTGGGCCTGAGAGAGTATTTCATATATTTTATTGCTTGGTACTTGTACTATATGCATATGACAAATAAACTTGAACTTGATCTAAAACAAACTTTAGTCAAAGCATTTCATTTTTATTTTTTCAGGTCATGATTTTCTTTTTTTATTACAATTTTACTGTGTATTAGCAGAATGAACACCTACCCAGGAAGAAGGTTTGTTTTTTTATTTTGCATCTCAAATATCAGCTTGTCTTTCTGGTAGAAACACGTTTTGCTTGAGAGAAGACATCATGTCTGCATGAAGTGGACCAGTTGGAGGAAGAAAAACAAGCCCGCTTTGTGCTCCTCCGGTCACCAGAGGGCCACCAAGCTCTGAGACTCGCTGGGATCAGTTCATTACAATCTGAACGCAGCAGAATGCTGTTATGTAGGCAGCCATGCATCATAGCACCTCAATAACTTCACTTATGTCCAGGTGAAAGGAGCTCAGCGGTCAACACCTACACTGATAATCTGAAATGGAGTTATGAGCATTTCATGGTGGCTTTAGAAAAATATGCTGACTTGAGACTGAAATGGCAAATATTTCCCACCCAACAAAATGATGGTTTTGCATCCAGACAGAAATGCAACATATTGTCTAAAAGGTTTTCTTTTTCTCCACACCTTCCGTCATCACAAACGTAAACACAGAAAACCACTTTTAGGACAAAGTTATGAGACTCTGAGCAAATTCCACCATTTTGTTGTAGTGTTCTCTTATGTGTCCCTAACCACCACGTTAATGCCATTTCTTCTCCGTTCTGATGCTCGGTTGAACTTCAGTAAGTCAACTCCACCATGTCTGCACGAGTAAATGAGCTGAGTCGCTGCTATTTGATGGGTTGATTATTCATTTGTATGAGGTGTACCTAAACACACAGCTGGCAACTATATAGCAAATATACACAAAAATACACACATACACACAACAGATAATAGTGAGAGTGAATTGCATTTCACCAAACAGTAAAATACGTATTAAACTTGCCTTGTAACCCCACAATATGCCACAGTTTTATAAGCACATGCAGCCATGCGTTAGCTATGTGTCTGACTTTAAATTTGAATGAATCCGTTGTGACGAAGAAGAAAAACTGGACCACAGTAACTAAAGCAAGTTTTAAAAACAAGTGAAATGATAATTGAGATGAATATAAATTTAATAAATGAAGGATAAAAGAAGTTGAACATACATTAAACATGGAGACAGACAGATACAAGGTTATAATCCGGCTCATTCCAGAGATCTGTTGTCACACAGAAGTCTGAAGTCATTCTGCCCCTCCGCTTAGAGACGCCTTCGTTTAAAGACTTTGTGTTTGTCACACAGTCTGGAGTCACATTTCTGTTGCTAACAGATAAAGACTCATGTCCCATCTAAACATTCTCCATGATGGAAGGAAACATCTCAGACACGATGGTTTACTAAGGTCAGAATGACATCAGTTTAGGAACATGACGGTCAGACCTTTCGTCCATATATTAATTAAGAGTAAAGTAATTAAGCTAATATATGAAATGACACAACACCACATATAACATAATAATAATAATAATAATAATAGTAATAATAATACTACTACTAATAATAATAATGTTAATAATAATAATAATAATAATAATAGTAATAATAATAATAATAATAATAATAATAATAATAATAATAATAATAATAATAATAATAATAATAATAATAATAATAATGGGGAAAAAACACACATTTTGTTTGGACATTATTACAAATCAGATAAACATTAAGAAACCCAACTTTTGACCCTTACATGTACATAACACAACTAGAGGATCAGAAGTGGACAACAGATCAGCTGAGTCCATCCTGTTACATCATCACAGGACAATAAAATATAGATCAATCCAAACAAATACATGAATAAATACACATCTGTTTTCTACCTGATTCGCTTTTTGTATTTAGTGGACTTGTAAGGATGTCGTGCATGTTGCAATGGCTTCAGAAGGGAGGTGAATTAAACGTGCATGTTTTCAGTGTAACAACATGTCAGATGTGTGTAAAAGCAGCGACGAGACAAACCTGTCTTCCATCCCGTCAGGTTGTCATCAGCATCCATTAATGAGCAATAACAGAGCAAGCCTTCTCCACCACATGTATAAATGTACATCTGATCATATTAGAATGATTATTTTGCATGATGAAGAGACGCAGAGTGTTTGAATTCATTTCCAGTATGTGGACACAAAGAACTGCTGCATGCTTTCTGAAATATCTGCACATGCTGATGGGTTCATGTGGCTAAAGGTAGCTTCATAACAAAGTCTGCATGTTTGCACTGCAGCAGGAAGGAGCTCCTCTGATAACAAGAAATGTATAAAATAAGATAAAACATGAAGTAAATGAGTAGTTTAATCATGTTGACGCAGGACGGTGTGGAGGTGGTGTGTGTGTGTGTGTGTGTGTGTGTTGGGGGGTTGTGCTATGGGAGTGTCCCATTCCAGGCCCACAGCAGAAGCTCCAAGCTGCGGCTCTGCGCTCCGCTTCCACACCGACTCGACGCCTTTCTGCTCCCGCTGCGGCTTTGACGCGCAATCCGCGGCCCATCCAGATCCACACCGGTCCGTCCGTCCGTCACACAACCAACACATTCAGGTATGGTGGGAATGATCTCCTCAGTCCTCTGTTTTCATTGAATCCCTGAAGTCTGGAGCGCAGATTGGCGATCTGTAATCTCAGCTAATGTCTTCCTCACAGCCCGTTAAACATCCAGCTTCATCTTATATCATTAATTATGAGCTTTTTTGTTGTAAAATTCACTAAAGTTTTGTTTCCTTTTCACGCGCATCGCAGTGTGTGTGTCCTGATTTCCACACCTCCTCCTGGTGGAAACAAAACCTCAAAACCAGACTTAGAAATACAAATGACTCAGTCGAGGTTGTTCTTCCATCAGCAGCTTTAAATCCTCACATCCGCGTTGCTATAGAGAAAAGCAAATACTGGAAGTTTAATCACAACATCCTGTAACTAACTGTGTAACTAGACAACTAAATGACTGGAAACCAGTTTAAGTAGTTTTATAGAAATATCTGAAAGACATTTTCAGTCCGTATAATGGCCTTAAATAGTGAAATGTTTTAACTCTCAAACTGAATCCAGAAATCTCCATTTGTCCCCACATAAAATATGACCACATCTTGTATTTTGCTTGTATTAGCTTTTAAATGCAGAAGGTGTCATTGCTCATCACTGAAGATGAAGGGAAGCTGGTTTGGTTCATAATTTGGTCATTTGATAAGACGATTAGCAGGTCAGACAGTTTCTTGATTGAAATCATTGAATGTTCATGTCAGTATTTACATTTTATCTCTGATCTTTAAAATAATATGAAAAACAAGTGCAAAGACTTGATTCTTTTTAAAATGATAAACATAAAACAGTAATTTGAAATATGAAGCGAACAGAAGATTTTGGTGGCTGATTTGACGAGAACGTAAATTTCTGTTTCCTCTCTCTGAACCAGCGATTTGCATATTGACATGAGATGATGTTCTTTTGGTTCAGGTTGCAGAATACAATGGCCACATTTACATTTAATTCCTCTTTAATTCAGAATAAACGTTTAACGTATTCCGCTTTAAACATGGAAAAATGATTTTATTCTGATTGCAAAGGACAGTTCAGAATTAAACTTAATTGAAGTAAGTGGCATTTTAAATCTAAATGTATTAATTCCTAATCCTTTGAGATGTAAAGGTTCATTCTGCGCATGCTCGGTGCATTGTTCGTTCCCGATGACGCACATATTCAGTGCGGTCTTCTACGTCCCAACTTCAGCACTCTGTCCTCCTTCTCCTCAAAAAGGGAAGTATGCTCATGTTGATCTGGTATTTCAAAATTATAATCAAAATAAATGCCAAAATGGTCGTTTTAATGTGGTTTTCATGTTACGGACATAAAGACGAGAAACAGGAAGTGTGCTTTAAGTGTTTCTGGTAGATGGAAGTACATCACGTTTGCCTTTTGTCCAATCAGAACTCTTCCACCGACCTAAAGCGCAATTAATTCAAGGCGAATAAAACGTGTTTTCCATGTAAACCCCAATTTGAAATGACTATTGCCATGTAGACAAATGAGAATACTGTCATTTCAAATCTTTTAATTCCAAATGAAAAACAAGGACATTGTCTCCAAATGGACTTTCTTACAAGGGTTCAAATAAGCATAGATTAATTAACCAGAGACCACCTCAAACCATCATATTTACACTGCTGTTCTCCAGATTCTTCTTTTGAAACCATGTCTTTGGACTGACTAGGCCAAATATGTCAACTTTGATTGCAGTTAAAAACGTTACCTTTGCTTTATATGTCCAGAGCATTTTATTTTGAAAGGCTGGTTTTTGTCTGCCTGTCCGATGTGGTTTAGTCCAGCTGTTATTTGAAGATGGTGCCAACTTGTCATGTTTGGCTGCATCTTTGTTTGATTCTAGACACATACAGCCAGCCATTAATAGTTGGCAGTTATGTCAGTGAGTATCCCCTTGTAAAAAGTACATTATGTATATATAAACTCCTCCCTCACCCACCTTTCCCATCTGTTGGGTAGAGCGGGTGGTTGTTCATCTCAAGCTCGGGTTCTCTACCAGAGTCCTGGGAGCGTGACGTTCCTACGCAGTATCTTAGCTGTTCCTAGGACTGCACTTTTCTGGAAAGAGATGTCTGATGTTTCTCCAGGTATCTGTTGGAACCATTTCTCCAGTGGGGGGGACACGGCCCCCAGTGCTCTGATGACTACGGGTACTACTGTTGCTTTCACCCTCAAGGCCTTCTCCAGTTCTTGCTTGAGGCCTTGGTACTTCTCCAGTTTCTCCTTTTTCCTGATATTTCCATCAATGGGGATGGATATATAGATCACTACAACTTTCCTTTGCTGCTTATCCATGAACACTATGTCCGCTTGGTTGGCCATTACCATCTTATCCATCTGGATCTGGAAGTCCCAGAGGATCTTTGCCCTATCATTCTCCACCACCTTGGGGGGAGTTTCCCACTGGGACTTAGGGGTCTCCAGTCCATATTTTGCACAGATGTTCCTGTACACGATGCCGGCTACTTGGTTGTGGCGTTCCATGTATTTTTTATCTGCCAGTATCATACAGTGTGCTTGCCATGATCAGTGCCTCTGTGCTGTCCTTCAGTCCAGCCTTCTCCATCCATTGGTAGGACTTGTCTATATCGGCCACTTCGGTGATCTGCCGGTGGTACATCCCATGCAGGGGTTTGTCTTCCCATGATGGTTCTTCTTCCATCTCGTGTTCCTACAGACTCCATTGTCTGAGACATTCACTAAGTGCTTCATCCCTTGGTGCTTCTTCCAGATGTATTGGTGGAGTTTGGATGTTTCTTGCTTGGATAGTGGTCTTGATGCTCACTAATCCTCTGCCTCCTTCTTTGCACTTAGTGTATAGTTGCTGGACACTGGACTTGGCGTGGAACTCTCCGTACATGGTGAGCAGCTTCCGTGTTTTGACATCTGAGGCCTGAGCTTCCTCCTTTGGCCAGGTTATTATCCCAGCAGGGTATCTGATCACTGGTAGGGTGTAGCTGTTGATTGCCTTGATCTTTTTTTTTTGGCATTAAGCTGACTCCTCAGTACTTGCCTCACTGATTGCAGGTATTTAGCTGTGGCAGCTTTCCTTATGGCTTCCTCCAGGTTCCCATTCACCTGTGCTATGCCCAGGTACTTGTAGGTCTCCTCCAAATCTGTTATTCTGCCTTCTGGAGTGCAATGCCTTCTGTATGTATTACCTTTCCTTGTTTTGTTGCCATTCGCCCGCATTTCATCAGTCCGAATGACATTCTGATGCCCCTGCTGTAGATCCTGGTGGTGTGGATCAGTGAGTCGATGTCCCGCTCACTCTTAGCGTACAGCTTGATGTTATCCATGTACAGGAGGTGGCTAATGGTAATCCCGTTCCTGAGTCAGTATCCATAGCCAGTCTTGTTGATTAGTTGGCTGAGGAGGTTCAGGCCTATACAGAACAGCAGCGGGGGACAAGGCATCACCTTGATATATGTCACATTTGATGGTGACTTGTGCAATTGGCTTGAAGGTGGCCACCAGTAAGATGTATATATATCCATCCATCCATCCATTATTTACTGTTTATTCCAAAAGCCACTCTCCTCACAAACGAGTCACAGTTGCAGCTGCTATGCATGGCGGACAACTAAATGTGCTACACTGACACCGTACATACTTGCATGACTTGATTCATTCGAATGAGAAAATGGGTCCCAGAGTATCTCAACCTGTGATTGTTTCCCAGACAGGATTTCAGCGACATAGTTCCTGAAATAACCCTTAATAACCATTTGTGTATCAAGGAAGCAGTTTACAAAGTCATAAACAGTCATTGGGATTGTCTCTTGTGTACATTGTGTCAACAGATGTTAGTGGCTGTTTAAAAGCTAGTGCAGAGAGTTTTCACATGTCTTCTGAGCTTCTCTATATTTCACAGGAGGTTGAGTGGCGAGGCTGGAGAAAATGAGTCATCAGAACCCCTCTGCCCCCGCCTTTTTTCTTTTTTAGTGGGGAACTCATATCTGGCAGCCAGTCAAAGCCTACAGATTCACAGATTATAATATATAGACTTATTTTTCACACAAATACATTCCAAATCATTTGATAATACAACATTTTTGACAAATGAATGTAATCGTTGCTGCAGAGTGGATCATATCTGGAGTTTTTGTTCATGCATCAAGTGAAGTGAGACACAACAGAAAGGCTGGTAAAGCATGAGGAAAAAGACAAAGTATATGAGACTGGAATGACATTGTCATTGTCAGTAGAGGAAGGGGGGGGTAGATGCTGCCGATGATGGGATTTAAAGAATACTCCAGGCTCTGCTGTGGGCATTATCTTGTTTTTCCAGCGTGGCTGTTAAGAGGCACAAATCATGTGACCTGTTCTATTTACGCATGCAGCTACTTGTATGTTGAGTCAGACAAGCAACTTCTTCTTGAGTCACTTGTTCCAACCAGGATCATTTACAGGGTCGTTTTAGTTTAATTCATTGTTTAGGAGACTAATCTCACACACAAAAATAATATTTCCTACCGTGAAAAGTCTGTTTTCATAAATATTTCAGTCTTTTTCGAATTTGTAAAGGCCAAATTATGCATCATTTAGTATTTAGAAGTGAGACAGAACTGGACAGAAGGGTAATTTTTGTAGTTAAACTACAACTTCCTGCACTGGAAAACTGAATGGTAATGAAGTTGAAGCTCTTTATTTTTACCTCCAGGGACTGGGTTTTAAATTAAAGTCAACATGTTTGCTGTGTACTTGTCTTGTTTTTAATGAGTATGTCTGCATCCACACTGCTTATATTCTCGGTTGCTTGCATTAATAAAAAGTAGCAGTAAATCAAGCAGAAGTTATTTATTTTTTCAGATTCTTGAAAAATCTGTGTTATTGTATTTTCTCATTCCCCAGATATTTGGTTTGGAAGATATGCTTTTTTTTATTTAGATGCCCTTTGAATAATAGCCTACCAGCTGAAAAATTTTAAAAAATATTTTATTCTTGAATGCTAGCCAGTGCTGCTCATAATAGTAGATATATTTATATAATAAAAAACAGCCTGTTTTTTTGGAGACACAACTAACTTGATTACATTTGTGTTTAACTATTATTTAAACATTTCAGCATGATTTTCCCATCTTTGTTTGCATCTAGACCAAGAAGCAGCAAGCGAGGAATTAGCATAGCTTAGCTTAGCACAGCAGCTAGCTTGGCACCATCAAAATAGACCACTCAAGTAGCTCTAAAACTATAAAACACATTGTTATATCATTATTAAACATCTTAAAAGTTAAACTTAATAAATACAAAAGAGGATTTAATCTGTTTGTGGTTTAAAAGTGAGTTGTGTGCTTAACATGTCTATAGATATAAGGCAATAGGAAGTCACTGTTAGGCTAACTTTTCACCAGCAACATATACCATGTATCTACATAAATGATAGTTGGATTCATGTATTTGTTTCTTTTTTGTTTTTTTAAGCAGATGCTATGATACCCAGATGTCTGAAAACATAAAATGTGAAATGTAAAAGCAGAAGACAGGTTAATGAACCATATCTATACGCTATGTGACTGCAGGCATTTTAGACTGCAACATAACAGTTACGTAATAGAAGTTTGCTTTCAAGGAAGCAGGTTTTTATAACGCATACACTGTTTAGAAAAGATCTACTTTAACTAAAATCACATGCTTTTCAATAACATAACGCTGACTTTGTTGTCTAAACTAAACAAAGCCATGAGTGTAAGATGGAAATTATGTTGTAACAATCACTTGCAGATAGTTCTGGATTATATGGCAAAAAACAAACAAACAATCATTTCATGAGTTTTTTAATGTACCTTTTTTCAAAAGCATAATAATAATGACCACAAGAGGCATCTTATCTTTTGCTTTTCCGTATAAAATGTTTAGTGTGATGTATTTGCTTTATTTTGAACACTATATTATGGGTTGGCAGCCTCACATGACGAGCTGAAGCTTTTCTTTGCTTGGATAAAATCTTTTCAGAGGATGAAACAAATGATTTCTTTTTTCATTTTGGCTTTAGCCTGCTGAGGATGAAATTTCATATTACGAACAAAATGGGCCTTTTTTCTTTTACCAGTTACTTTTGGTTTCAGACGATCAGTGTTCAGTTTCATGCCTCAGGCGCTGTTGACTGCAATGCAACCAATAAATTTCGAAGGAATGTTAACGTGATTTAACGGTTAGCTCTTGGGTGTGAAACAGTGGAGAATTAAAAAGCTTTTGCCCTTTAAAAGCAGACTGGAAACAACTTAAAGCTACACAAATACTCCAAATCATAAAAGCTTTGTACTTTCTTATAAAAACATGTGATGCAGATTATCATCAAGCATAATCTGTGTTTGAAAATAAAGGAAAATTGTTTGCTGAAGTCCAATATGACCAGCACAAGATGCAGCTTTGCTGTTTAACGTTTTAAGATGGAGCATCCAAACAATTTACTGGAGGAGAATCCCACCATCTACATCCACCTCTACATCAATGATGTGTTCACTGGCATTGGCTGGCGTCTCAGGCTGTTTTTAACTCAACCAGATGTAGCTGCGGTCACTGCAGCTTCATGGAAACTCAGATGCTTCATAAACTTGTGTGATTCCAGGACGCTGATGTTTTGACTGTAAGCACACCACACATCTTGTTTCATGTCTGTAAAACAGGAAACACATCAGAGTATGTTTGTTTCTATGTTAAAGGACATGCCGTCAGATTGCACCAAAATGAAATGTATCATAAAAAGCTAAATAAGTTTCACCGACACAAGGTTTCTGCCTGAATTAACTTGTCTATGTTTTACCTCCCCATAGTGCACAACGCAGTACGGCTGTGTCTGATAGTTACATAAGTGAGCAGAAATGGGGAAAAACAAACCCACGCTGTTTGGTCTGGTTGCCTGGGCTCTGAGTTACTTCCCTGTTCTCAGGTTTCCAGCAGATTCCTGCCATGTTTGTAGGCAAACAGTCTCAGAAGAACGGCTGATTCTTGTTCAGTGTGGATGGTTATTCATGCAAAATGGAAGGCAGCAGGTCCAAATAACACTCCTATTTGTGCTGCTTTGAACCCGTCAGCTTCATGAAGGCTTAATGTGGACAGGATGAAGATGAGATAAATAGTTAATAGTCTCTGCGGTGTTTATTGTCCAAACTGTGGGTGAAATTAGTCTCATCATGTGTATTGCACATGCAAAACATACTGCAATAAAACATGAGAGGTAACTGAAACAAACTGCTTTTGCCATTTAGCAGGAAGTTGTACATAGTACACCTCCAATTCCTACAGACTGGTGACACTGATGGCCATGAATTACAGACACGTGGGAACAGAACGATGGGTTAGTTCCTTTATGTTCAAAGCACAGATACTACAGATAATTTTTATTTCATTTTGTTCAGTTAAATAGTTTAAAATGGTGTAACTAAGCTTACTGTGTTCCCCAAACTAAACATTTTGCTATAAAAGAAAAAAACACTAATCAGTAGTAACTTCTACTGCTTTGTTGTTCCCTGAGAAGTCCACATCCTACTAAAACAGGCAACGGTTTGCTGTTCCGCCTAACACACACACCACACACACACCACACCACACACCACACACACACAGGCTGAAATTTGCATCAGGCAATGCACGCAAACACAGTTTACCTGCCTGGAAAGGATCATATTTCTGTATCTAAGGAAGAAAATCTGTGTGTAAAATGTGAATATTTGCATTTTCTAAGGACTCAAACTGCAGAAAGTTCAAATGATTCAAATTTAATCATCAAGATGTTTGTCCTAAAGGTAGGAATCAGAAACTAGTGCTCCCAGTTCCTCACTGGTTTAGTAACTGGCTTCATTGTGACAGAGATGAGGGGCAGGTGTGTTTATCCTGCCAGGTGCACCTGCAGGTAGAGAGGGAGGACAAACCCAGTACGACTAGGAAGTGCAGCGATACCAGAGAGGCCACTGTCAAATGTCGTTTCTAATGTCTGCACGTGCAATTATTTGACCTTTTCACGTTCTTGGTATTTGTTTGTAGATTCAAATACACATTTATGAATTTCCAGATTTATTAACTAGTTGTTTTGTAGATTTATAAATCACGTTGTGCACGTTTTTAAAAGATCAGATGCGAACAAAAAATCGGAACATTTTGTAAAACAGGGAACATTACAACCCAAACGTATTGTGTGAAAGCCACTTCCCTAAGCTTTCTGAAACACACGAGGCCGTTTGTAGACTTCAGAGCTCAGCTGCCATCTTGTTAAACTCCCTGCAGCACACACACTTGTTTAGGCGCCATGTGTCTTCTGTTATGTTAGATACAGCTGTGGGTTTTTTTCCCCACAAGCAGCTGCAATGCGGACACATGTGACCGCAGAGCGTGTCTCTCTGTCGCTTTATGATGGTTTTAATGTCAGAGGAGACACCAAGAGTTCAGAGCCGAATGGGAAATCCCTTCCTCTGTTTGTTTAAACGTTTGGATGGAGCATCGGGACTGGCGACCTGTCATGGCTGTACCTGCCTGCTAATTGCTGCTAACCCTGACCTGGACTAATGAATTAATGAACAGAGCACTGAACTGCTTTGGAAACAATTTTCCAGGAACTCCAGAGGCCTCGCGGGTCGTTTATTAAAGTAGAATGAGGTGTTTTTCATTCAGGGCCACCAGGGACATGCACCCAACAGCAGTTTCCATTCTTCACACACTGACATCTTATTATGGCAACCTGTTAACATCTTAAAGATAGAGATTTTAAAAGCATTGATGAGTTTGGTACAGCCAAGTTATTTATTTTAAAACTCCTTTTTTCAATGATTTGTTGACCCAGATTCAGGCGACTGTGTGTTATTGTGGTTATTGACCTCCAGCAGCATCTTGCGCGTTAAACACAACATCCTTTTGTTTTAAAAGACAAAAATGCTAACGACGTAATTGGTCTTTTCAACTATTTGCTGTCTAGTTAAATCCATGTCTGTGTCTCATTTCTTGCAGAGTAACGCAGGGTTTTATGCTGGAGCCGCTTTCGTACCTATGCATGCCACTGATACTGACATCTACCTGCTACTGTGTCTGACAGAGATTGAGGTGTGGATGGCCTGAACCTTCATTTTCTTGAGGATAAAACTGAAGTAATAATAATATTGTTAGTACTTCATAGGGTGGCTTTACATGTAATCTGAAAAATCATTTATCTGAAAAGAAAGCAGGGAGCACATTTACCTTTACTGGTTTCTCAAACATTTTAAGTTTGAGTCTAAGATTTTAACACGAATTAAACGACATTTGATGAGCCGATTCTCTTGTATACATGTGATTCCCTGCGACTACATGCGCAGCCTCGGTCACTAAGGTCTCTTCATCGCTTGCTTGTAGTTGTGAAATGGAGGTTGTTTTGTAAAGCAGGCTAAACTTTTGTGGTTTTAAGTAATGTAACTCAGTTCCTCTGCACATTCATCAGGCCAGTTTTTAAACCTTTCCTTTAAAAACATTTTTATTACATTCATATAACAGTTTTTCTAACTTTCCACATATGTAATGCTTTTGTTTATGCATATTTAGTTTTTATTTAATTTCATTTAAGTGTTTACTTTAAAGCAAACTCTGCATGCGTTAATTTCTTTTTAATGTACAGAACTGGGTCAGTGGTCAGTCGCTTAAATGTGTTTTATAAGTAAACTGGATATATCTGAATACATTTAACCATGTATTGTTCTGGCTAAACAAAAATCTGCAAATATTAGGAGATGACGTCAATATTATTGACTTAAATAAGGTTTTTGGTCATTTAACTGAAATCTAATTCTTCTCACAAGACAGAATGCTGAGGAAAAAAGTCTAAACTAACAACCTTTATAAGACACTTAATTCAGTTAAGATGTGCTGCAGCATAGAGATGGTATGAAAACATTAAAAGTCACATTTTTTCTTCATGTAAAACATGGTTTTCTATTCGCTGTCATTAGCAGTGGGGGACAGGATTTCCTCTTCTGGACAGTGGAGGAAATACTGGGAGTAAAAGGCACCAGTGACTCATGTTACTGTGTATTAATAACTAACTAAAACACCAAACTTTATCTCTGCATCCATGACAACAGCTGCGCCTTACGAGGAGCGGCTTTGTGACCAACCCAGTGTCATTTTAGGAAGTTCTTCATTTCCACTGTGTGATCTCCCTGCAGGCAGGATGGCAGCGCATCACCCCCAGTTTGAGCTGGCCGGGCAGAATCCCGGCCTCCAGGTGTGGAGGGTGGAGAAATTCGACTTGGTGCCGGTTCCTGAGAACCTCTACGGGGGATTTTATAACGGAGACGCCTACCTCGTCCTCAACACCATCAAGCAGCGCTCCGGGAACCTGCAGTACGACCTGCACTTCTGGCTGGGTGGGTCCACACAGTAAAGTTTTTACTACTTTGCAGCGATGTTATTACATTTCACAGCAATCAAAAGACACTTCAGTAAAGTAGTAGAAATATTCTGGACGATCCAGATCAGTTCCTGTTTAGATTAATCACATTGATAGTTTTATTTTCCAGTAAAGAGCTGCAAAAACAACAAATATAATGTTTTCAACTAATTAATTAACAATTAAAAGTTTAAGCCATCAGCAATGAGATTAAAATGAAAGAATTTTTCTTTTTTTTTATCCTCCAATCAAACCAACATAAATTACTTTATAAACTACTTTAAACAATAAAGTTTTTGTAAACACTTTTAGGATGATTTAGGAAAAACCTTCAGGTCGACCATTTATTATTATTTTCTTGGGTTTAGTCAGCTTGACGGCTCATGGAAACATTATTTGCCAATAAAACGAATATGATTGTCACATGATACACATGCAGCAGTACCAGTA
The DNA here is from genome assembly GCA_037177515.1 of Pseudomugil tenellus. NCBI lineage: Eukaryota > Metazoa > Chordata > Actinopteri > Atheriniformes > Pseudomugilidae > Pseudomugil > Pseudomugil tenellus. The sequence continues at coordinate 20,296,139 of JBAMHX010000021.1, forward strand.
TAAACCTGTGTGTCTGACTCGGACCTCTGCTTCACCCACACATCAGTCTCCTGACTCGCTCCCAGCATCGCTAATACAGTTTGTCAAATGCAAATAAGTGTCAAACGGAGTTTTTCTGTTTCATTTGGTTCAGGGGACTTCTGCACTCAAGATGAGAGCGGCTCGGCGGCCATCTTTACGGTCCAAATGGATGACTTCCTGGGGGGGAAACCCATTCAGTACCGTGAGGTGCAGGGACACGAGTCCAAAACCTTCCTGGGATACTTCAAGTCTGGAATCAAATACATGGTGAGATGTCATATGATGCATGGAAAGTGTGATTCCTCATCTTATCACCTCATGATGAAACTCTCGTCCAGCAAGGAGGCGTGGCTTCTGGATTCAAGCACGTCGTTTCCAACGAGGTGACGGTGCAGCGCGTGCTTCAGATCAAAGGTCGCCGTGTTGTCAGGGCAACCGAGGTACCTGTGAGCTGGGACAGCTTTAACCAGGGAGACTGTTTCATCTTGGACCTGGGAGACGTAAGCCGCACTGAGCAGATTGCTGCATTATGGGATGTTTGCTGGTAATGCATCCCATAGAGGAAGAGAAATGAACTGGTTCCAGTTAAGCACTCCATGTTCCCGTCTTCTCTTTCTTCCTTTAAACACACAGGAGATTTATCAGTGGTGTGGTTCTGGGAGCAACCACTTTGAGAAGCTGAAGGCGACGCAGGTTGCTAAGGGTATCCGTGACAACGAGCGCAGCGGGAGAGCTCGAGTGTATGTCTGCAATGAGGGCGGGGAAAGAGAGAAGATGCTAGAGGTGAGACTACAGCAGCACGATAAGTCACACGCCGAGGCTGTTTCATCGAATCACCGCCTCTCTTTAGGTTTTAGGTCCAAAACCAGACCTGCCGGCTGGCGCCGCCGACGACATCAAGGCTGATGCCTCAAACAGGAAGAGAGCGAAGCTCTACAAGGTGAGATCGCGGAGTCACAGGAGTTGTGTGAACAAGATAGCAAACATATAAACTCCTTTGCCACTTTATTAGGCACAAGATTGGACATTTTATGCATCTGTACTTTAGTTCTTGGTGTGATAGATTCAACAAAGTCTGGGGAACATTCGTCAGAAATTTTACTCCATATCGACATGATAACGTCACACAGTGGCTGCAGATCTGTCAGCATGAGCTTTGTCACATGGTACACAATCCTGCTTGAAGTTACAATCAGGAGACTGTAGTCATAACAGTATATTAGCAAAAAATAAAAAAATAAAATAAAAGTATATTAGCAATACTCAGATGGGCGCTTGTGTGTAAACCTGGCTTAAAGTGAGCCAAAAATAATCACACCATTACATCAGCAGGCTCAAGTGTGAATTCACAGCAGGATGGAGCCATTCTTTCATGGTGTTCATGTCCAATTTTAACCCTAACAACAGAATATCGCAGCAGAAATGGACTCATCAGACCAGGAAAAGTTTCTCAAATCTATTTCACGCAATTTTAGTGAGTCTTTGCAAACTCCAGACAACTGCTGCTAACCAGATATGTGTAGCTTCTAGAGATGGTTAAAAAATAAATTCCTTTTCTTTCTCACTGCGATGCTCAGTGTGAACTTCCCCATCTTGACCATGTCTACATGAGTAGCTGCGTTGAGCCATGTTGGTTGATTTTAATACCTAATGAAGGCTGAAAAGGCCTCATTAGATGTTCTTTCACTTGTAAAATCTTTCAAACTGTCTACTAAAAGAAGTAAATACTAAAGGTTTTATGTATTCTCGTCATGTAAAAGAGTGAACGTGAAGAAAGCTCGACTATAATGACAACAAGGCACCATCAACACTGACAATAACACCCTTGTTCAGACTTCATATAGTATTGGATCACTAAAATAGTGCATGACTATGAGGCTGGAAGGTGAAATATTATGTTTATGTGGTTAATTATGAAGTGTGCTGGGATCCTACGGCAGCTTTATCAAGTTAAAAAGTCTATGAGGAGGCGAAGCAGCTTTTAGTTTTACCAGATGTGACAGCTGATGTCTCCGTCAGCCATCTTATCATCCATCCCTTCATGCAGGTGTCGAACGCCAGCGGCAGCATGTCCATCACTCTGGTGGCAGCAGAGAACCCGTTTGCCCAAAGCCTCCTGGAGTCTGGTGACTGCTTTATTCTGGACCACGGCTCTGACAACAAGATCTTCGTCTGGAAAGGTCCGTACATGGTGAAATAGTGGACTAGCAAAGGTTGATGCTGCTACGGGACTTTCCTCAAAGAAAGGTCCATATTCACCACTGAAGCAACTTTCTTAATGTAATATTTATCATTTTATTCCTTTTTTAGGCAAAGACGCCAACATGGACGAACGAAAGGCAGCATTGAAGGCAGCTGATGAGTTCATCAAAAAAATGAACTACCCCAAACACACACAGGTCCAGATCCTGCCAGAGATGGGCGAAACGCCACTCTTCAAGCAGTTCTTTAAAAACTGGCGGGACAAAGATCAAACAGAGGGGCTAGGCGTGGCCTACATCGCCAACAGCATCGCCAAGATCGAGAAGGTGGCTTTCGATGCATCCAGCCTTCACCAGTCCTCCACCATGGCTGCCCAGCATGGCATGGTGGATGATGGCAGCGGAGAGAAACAGGTCAGAGTCACTTTCTTCATTTGTTTTTGTCAGATTTTTGTGTTTGCTTGCATGTTTTTCTTGTCACCCTGTCTTGTTTGCTGGGAGGAAGAGAGGTTCAACAGCCTGAAAAGCGGTAATCTGCTCTCGACCTCATCAGATCTGGCGCATTGAGGGATCCGATAAGGTTCCAGTGGATCCATCAACAAATGGGCAGTTTTATGGAGGAGACAGTTACATTATTCTGTATAGCTACAGTCACGGAGGACGCCAGGGACACATTATCTACATGTGGTAAGAAAATCCTTCATTGGGCAACAATTCATGGACGGCAGCAAGAAAATATATATTTGAATATCAGATGTGTTCCTGGGTTTTACATTTCACTCTAATCAGATTTGTCTTCATATAATCACCTTATAATAAACCCGAAAGAACAAATCATAAAAACAAGTTTAGGAGTCAGACATGAGATATAAAAGGTTAGGTTCTTGAGTTTAACAGGTTAACATGCCCATTAGATGCTTTTATGAAACACCAAAGCATACAGCAATAACAGCCATCACATTTATGGCTGAAGATTTATACTTTAAATCTACCAGAAAGGCAAATAAGCCAAATGTTGAACAGCACCAATAAAATGATAAGCAACAGCCATGAGAAGAAACTATCAGGCAAGATGGTGGCATCCACAGTAGCGACACTGTGTCTGAAAGACGCACATATATAAAGTTTTATGCAAGAGGAAGTATCATTATTGTAGTATTCCCTCAAAAAAACTTTCAACAGTTTTAGATAGCAAATAAACAACGATTAGCAGCTGTTGCTATGATCTGTTAGCTGTTGCTGGCTTGCCTATAGCCACTACTGTTGTTACAGTTGCTAGCAGTAGCTGTAAACTAGCTATAGCTAGGAACGGCTAGCGTATGAACTGTTTGGAGTGGCATAGAAAACCTTTTAGGGGAATAATAAAAGGAACTTTGATATATAAACCTAACTAGCTAATTACTTAGCATTGACTTATGCCTTGACTAAATATGATTCTGGGAGCAAAAAAGAGATTGCTATAAGGAAGGTCTCCCTTATTAGGTGTGGCCCACAAAATATTTGTCGTAGTTCACATCCAGGCCAACAACTGACATCTGGACTACTTTTGGACTACACAACACTTTTCAGTGCTGTAAGTGAGCCATACAGGCCAAAATCATGGCAGATATCTGGGTATTACATGTCAAGAGTTGCATTATAGTCCGACAGGAACTTGCACTGCTGACTGAAGAATTAGATGTAGGTATAAAATCATCCAAAAGGTTGTTTTTGTGGCTGTAATGTTTGTGAAGCGTCCCAATCTAGCTCTTCATGTTAAACCTGATGAATCCTGATAGTTTGATCTTTGAATGTATCTGTGTTATTTGTGGAAAATAAATGGAACATCTGGATATTCTGTGCATTTAGGTAGCAAACTGACACCTTAAACTGCTTTCCGTTTGCCTGACTTGACCCTTTTCCTGTTTTTACTATATTTTCTTATAGAGTCTGATAGATTATCAGTTAGTTTTGCTATCTGTGTACACAGAGCTGATGAGTTGTTTTACAGGCAGGGGACAGACTCCAGTCAGGATGAAATCGGGACCTGTGCAATCCTCACTGCCAAACTGGATGAAGAGCTTGGAGGCGGTCCTGTGCAGGTGCAATATCTAGTTTTTTAGAGTCTTTTTGCTTAAATGTATTTTCTATAATCCTATTTTCATCCATGTTATTATGATGGTTCTCATCCGGCCGACTCAGTGCCGCTGCATCTCGCCTTCTCATTCTTGATCCTCTCCTTCATGGCTGCCCTTCTGCTGCTTCTTTCCTTCTTGGTTTCTGTCTCCTCAGGTTGTTGGTGCTCCCATAACCACTCAGGTATTTTCCTTCCCCCTTCTGCTCCTCATTCATGCTTGCAAGCTGACTCCCATGACTTTTTAATTCAACTCGATCAGATTTACAGCACAAACAGGACATTCCAGTGTGGATGTTAATGGGTGGCTCCCTCCGCTTGTCACCAGCCCTGTTTCCGACATTTCAGCAACATTATGGCAAGCCAGCCTGTGATTATTAGATACGCACAAAGACAGGGCCTTAAAACGACGACGGTGGAGATGATTAGACAGGCTCAGTCAGTAAATGGTGCAGTATTTTTCTGCTCATGTGGGTCTGCCTCACTTTGCATGGTCAACCTTTGTGTAAATGTTGTGTCATTTCTGCAGCATGACTCTTTTACTGCTGTGTTTCACAGACTTTAACATAGAAGTTGCCTGTAAATGTGCTGAGAGGTGTTTTTAAAAGCATCTTCTGGTAAAATACCTTATTTTCTATCAGGAAGTTGTATGAAAAGGAAAGCACACCTCTAATTCTAAGCTTTTACAGATAAAGATGTAAACGTAATCAGCTGGTTCTTACCAGATCTACACATGGGGTAAATAAAACACATCATATTTTATGCCTGGTTGTTGATTATTGTGTTGCTTTTTCTGTAAAAACTGCAAATACAATGTGTGAAAACTAAAAGCAGCTTTTAGATAATCTTGTTGTGTATAACCTTATGAGTCTGTAAAATCATTATGAAGGAAATTTGGTTCCTTCTCACAAAGTTTACTCAGGTTGAGATCTGATTGAATCATTGCATTTTTCTGTTTCCATCGCTGTGTTTTAGATCATCATCCTGTCGCATCGGGCAGTTTCAGCAAAGTTTTAGCTGTCAGACAGATAGCTTCACGTTTTACTAGCGTACTGCTATGATTGCAAGGTTTTTATCTCCTCATCAATCTTTAGCCGCTGAACTTAGCAGCTGGTATGAGATGCAGATATGCTGTGTTTGTTTCTGTATTATGAACAAACATCTCCACTCTGATGTTATTTGCAGCATTCGTAGCTCAGAAGTCTTGTAGTTTGTTCAGATGCAGCTTTGCAAGACTAAACTTTGCTACCGAGTTTTAAGTAGAACAAACTTGCTTCTCCAGTTTCTTTCTAATGGTACCAGCAGGAACTTCATCATTGAACTTACCCACACTTATGATGCATGTGATTAGCAGCTGCTAGTTGCTACTTACACTCCTTATTCTTCTGGATGCAGAAAGGGGGGGACTCATTGTATCTATCCCTAAAATAAGACCAGGTCAGACACCCCGACATGTAAATCTTTCTAACGGACTTCTTATAATTAACTTCTGCAATGAGCAAAGCAGTTGTTTGCTTATTTTTTATCTCACAGAAAAGTTCTGAAGACCTTTAGATGAAATAAAACTTGCACTTCATAGTTTATAATCATAAAAAACAGGTATAGACATCGGCTGCAAACGGTGCAAAACAGAAAACTATACTTCTCAAAAGCTGCAACACAATACGAGAATCAGGTGTCAAATATTTGATCAGTTTGCCTGCTAAATGTCATTAAACACACAGGATTTTCTCTCTGATGTAAAGTCGTCTGTTAATATTTACCTTACATGTGTTTGCTCATGCAAACTCAGGATTTGCATAATTTTCTCTGTTGAAAGAGAACGATTGACTGCATTTCCATCTCAGCTATAAGTGTTTAGGGGAAAAAGTGTGTCGGCTCAAATGAAGATGTCATATATAGTTTGCATTATTTCTGTGTCTTCTTTAACCCTGACTGCCTGTTGTGGTTTGGCGCACACGTGACTCAGCTCCCTGCTGCCATCTTGTGTCAGCGGGACGAATTGTGGGAGACATCTGTCACATTTCCTGTCCATGTATATTTCACAAAAACAACGGAACGTGTGTTTATCATGATTTTATGGCAAAATACTAACACGTCTCCGTCGCATGAGGCTGGTGTGATTTGACTCGAGCTACAGAAAGAACCACCAGGTTATTTCCACTGCTTTAACTTTTGGATGCTTGTGTACCAGGTGAGAGTGGTGCAGGGGAAGGAGCCCGCACATCTGATGAGTCTTTTTGGAGGACAGCCCATGGTGGTGTACAAGGGAGGAACCTCCAGAGATGGAGGTCAGTCTGCTCCCTCGGCTGTCCGACTCTTCCAGGTGCGCTCCAACTCTGCAGGACACACCAGAGCCGTGGAGGTAAGAGATGATGATGATGATGATGATTATTATTATTATTATTATTATTATTATTATTATCATTATTATTATTATTATTATTA
>JBAMHX010000021.1:20335008-20348472 GCA_037177515.1 Pseudomugil tenellus
AGGGGTGGTGGGGGGGGGGAGTGAAAAGTATAACGGTGGGGGGAGGTTTAATCCCTTTGTTCACACCCCCCCCCCCCCCCCCCGCCTCCCTCACTTCCCTCATAGTACTCTTTCTCTCAATTTCATCCAGGTCAGCTGTCCACAGTTCGATTCTCCTGGGTGCGAGAGATGGGGGAGGGCCTCGCAGATGCCATCAACACCGGTTCCTGTGTCTGCTTGATCTCCTAATTCTGCTTCATTTAAACTTCATCAACTCTTCCACTGGACCGGAAGCGAAGAAGAATGAAAACAGCTTGTGTGGAAACAGCTTTTTCTCCCCCGCTCCTCTTTTGTTGTTCGATCTGATATGATATCCCCAAAGCTGCAGCGGTCACCCCTCACCAGTACCCCCCGACACACACACACACACACACACACACACACACACACACACACACACACCCACACACCCACACACACACTCCACCACACCATCTGAATCACACACTCTTTCTCATGCAGACACATGCACTGAAACAAAGCAAAACATAAAAAATATTAAAGATATTTTTGATGTGGGGAGAGTTTTCAGGCAGTTTATAATGATATAATAATAATAATAATAATAATAATAATAATAATAATAATAATAATAATAATAATAATAATAATAATAATAATAATTTAAATTCATAAATAAATCTTAACACAGTTTCAGTAAAAAGGATGTGCTGCACAAACACTAGTTTTTAACTCTTGTCTTTTACATGGGCAATACAAATAATACATCATTAATCCCAGCAGGAAACTGTAAATACATTTAATCAACAAAGGGTAAAAGACTAAGATGCTAAAACTACATTCCAACATAGTAAAATACTTTTAGAAGTATTCAAACCCTACAACAAGTATTTAACATCACTAACATTAGATTATATAGTCCACATACCATCATAACCTACACATCTATAAATAAAACCTCATCATGACATAAAGAATAACAAAATGAAGAATAAAAGTAAAAAGAAAGAATAAAAAGAATAACATAGTGGAATGTGCCGCTAGGTGGCTGAAAACTGTAGCAGTTTCATCTTCACATTTGTGTTTTTTGTAATATAGGCGTTTTTTTTAAGACAAGAGCTTTCAATTTGGGTTGTCCAAGAAGACTTTTCACGCTGGTAAGAAGCTGTGCTATACAGGAGTTTTTCTGCATATTTTTTCTGCTCTTTTAATACTTTTTATGGTGAGTCTCCATGGCAACGAGACTTATTTACCACCAAGATCAACTGATAATGCTCTCCAAATTTAAGATTATGAGTGAAATAACACCTCAAATCTCAATGGAGTTGAAAAGAAAAGAGAAAAGGATGCAGGATAGAGAGACACAGAGAAAATGATCATTTAAACTGTTTCTTCCAAATGTTGTGATGGGTAACGTTACATCGCAAGCTAGCAAAACTGACAAGCTCCAGGTGCTAACAGAACATATTCCAGACTGTAATGCGTCTGTACGCGGCTTCAAAATGGTACGTGCAGACCGCAACAAACAACTCAGGAGAAAACTAAAAGGAGGTGGAGTCGCAGTACTGGTTAACCAGTGTTGGTGTCATCCTGGACATGTTACTGGGAGCTTTCCGACAGATGAGTTATAGGAACACAGTTCTAAGAATGGCATAGTTCTGATATTCCTCCTTCGGCAGGACAACTGGACCTTGGTAGGGGCTGATGTGACGCAGCCATCTATGTGGTGACGTGTACTCGTTTAAAAAAAAAAAAAAACAGTGAAAAATAATGAGCGTATAAAACACTGCCACGGAGCAAGTTAAGGCCACTGTGTTCTTTGTCTGCATGACGGGATTATTATTTATGGAGGATCACATAATGCAGCTTACATAGAGGCTGGAAGTGCAGACAGAAAGAGCCAGAAGGAAAAGAGTTGACCAGCAGATGTTCTATTACTGCATTTTAAGGAGAGCGCAGCGGCGCAGAAAAAAGAGACGACAACTGTCAGTTTATTATTAAAAATGCGCAGATTGTAATACATGTTAAGCTGGTAAAGGGTGGAGCTACCACCTACCTCCGATGTAGCTCTATAGAGCCCTTAAAAGGCCCTGATTCTGAGTACGAGCTAAAGCGTTATAGGAACTCAGGTCTGCCTTTCTATATGTCGAATGTGTGAGAAAACTAGTCTACTTCTTAAAAGGTTGTATTAAAGAGAATTTCTGCACAAGAGACATGGAACCGCTAGCTGAAATGAGCCTACATGCTAGCCCCATGAACCTAAAGCTTTCCTGTCACCAGTCAAGGACCTGAACACAACCTCATCTTTGACTTCCTGAAACCCCCTCTGCCTCCACCTCCACTAGTTCTGTCTCGTGTAATCAAGTAATGAAACAACTGATGAAAATGAACCAGAACAAGGCTGCAGGTCCAGATGGTGTCAGTCCCAGAGTGCTCAAGACAACGATGTCCGATTCTCCAGCACCAGTTCAACACCAGTCTGAGTCAGAAAAGAATTCCAGTGATGTGGAAAACATCCTGCCTTGGTCCAGCTAAAAAACACAACCAGCTGAATTAAATGACTTCAGAATTTTAATTCCCTCTGGGATTAATAAAGTATTTTTCATTGTATTTCATTTTCATGTCATGAAGTGTACTTTTTCCCTTTGAGTCAGTCCTTAAAGGTTCCATATTATGCAAAATTGGCTTTTTATGAGTGTTTCACCTTCTATTAGTATAATTGTACCTTAAAACGATTCCAGAAGTAGTTTTATTTTTCATCCATGCTTTTATGTAGTTTTAAAATAAGAGTGCAGCTTAAGCAGAGCAAACGTGGAAACTTACCCCTCCCCTACCTGAAAACTTTAGCACCATCTACTCCAAGAAGTGTGCATGTGGCTGCTGCTGCACTCTGGTGAACAGACACACATGTAACTGCACACTGACTACACACTGCGCCTCTCTGGCTGCTCAGCAGAAGAGCAGCAGACACACAGAGGAGAGGAGGAGAGATACAGAACCAGGCTTTCACAGTTCCTGCTAGAAATCTCTCTGCAACAAATGAATGTTATGGAAAAACTAAAGTTTTGTGCATGTTGCAAAATGCATTATATTATTATAGATGTGCATAGGATAGACTGTGAGATGGAAACATAGCAGAATATGGCCCCTTTAACCTTTGTTATTAACAGTTTCATATGTAAAATTTCTGTAAAAAAAGAAGAAATTGTTCTGAAATTCTATCAGAAAACCACCAAGACATTTATTTAATTGAATAGACACTTTGTTTGTCCAAAAAAGAGTCCAAATATTAAAAACGTTCCACAATATGTGCTGTTGCATTCACGTCTGTTAATCTGAAGACAACAAAATGCACCATAATGGGCAAAAAGGGACTAATTTAACTGAATTTAAATATTTACCTAAATTGGTAACAAGTGATTGAATAAAGTTTGAATAAAGTCATAAAGTTTATGTCCTTTTTTTATTCCTAGTTATACACACAATCTTATTTTTTTTTTATCAGGTTTGGTAGAGTAGACATAACAAGAGTATTTTACTTTTATCGATCTATCAAAAACACACATTAAGGCAGTGGTGGGTCTCACTTCCTGTAATGTCCAGTATGCACCAACTTTACCATTCATACCAGAACATCCCAACAACTAAAGAGGATCATACACTAAAGTACATTATTCAGTTTTACAGTATAACAATAACAAAAAGGTTAAATTCTTGCTGAATATGGATTTCCCATGAGGCTTTGCAAACTTGTAACTGTAGATCTGTGACTCTGGAAAAAAGTGTAACTAGGACACAAGTGCAACGTTAAACCAAATAGTAGTGATAACTAATCTTCCACGACACAGACTTTATGTGTTGAAGGTTTGAAGAAATTTCTTGTTTGTTTTATTTTTTAATTAAAATAATGCAAATGAAACTAACGTAAAACGTTCAAATTAAATTTCTTTAAATCTTATACGTTACATTTTTACAGACTCTTTTAAACAGCATGCATGACGTTTACCTGCATATTTGAACTACGTAATAGAGTAAATGTTTCAGAGGGTTGATGTGGATGAACTGGAAGAAATTGTTCTGCTGACGATGAAGATGCATCAGTCCACTGTTCTACTGACTTTCCACTCATGAATCCAAACTTTTATACATCACGGTCACCCACAAATGGTTAGACTTTACATGTAGGCTTAGAGTAACAACTAGGTAAGAAAAAAAAAACACATTTTTAGAAAGGTTGCCATCTGATGATGTCATTAATAGAAAATGTGAACAAACAAATCGGTTTTACTTCTTGTGACATAAGAAATCAGTGCATTTGTAAGAATTGCTGGTCAAATTTCTAAGAAAACATTCACCATGAATGTTTAAATCTACATATTTGATTATAAAAGCTACTGAGTTTTAAATTATTTCAATTTCATTTATACATTTAGTCATTTAATTAAATGTTGATCTAAAAAACTTTGATGATCTGAGACTTTTGAATGTGATAGTAAATCGAATGAAAATATGTCTTCCTATAAATATATAGAAATATGGATTGATGGAAAGATTTTTTATGTAAAAATGTTGAAATTTATTTAAGAAACTTAAAGTGAAAGTCTTTCTGTTCTGTTTCCTGATTGAAAAGAGTGTAAATTTATTGAATGAGAATAAAAAAAATTAAGACAAAGTACATGATTGCAATCGAAGAGGATCACTTGAAAGATCTGTTTCTTACAGAAGTGTGAAGTGATTTGGACGAGTCACTGAGGAACACCTTCGTTTAAAGGCGTCACAGAATACAGAGACTCTTCTGGAACAAACAGAAACTGTCACGTCGTTGGGAAAGACACAACTCAGATGGTTTCAGGTCAGGATAACATTAGCAAGATTAAAGGACGCTTAAACCTTTCAGCGGGATGCTAATTAAGAATAAAGCAAATAAATTGGCACATATTTTTCACATTTTCTGAAATAACTTGTGGAAACCACTTTTCTCTTTTTGATTGATTACAGAGATGTACAAGCATGCCACTTCTCTATGTTTCATTTCAGACACAAAACCTTTCACTGCATCTAGTTTCTTACTGACCATTTGCAGATAACACCATCAGTATAGTTTCATCTACAAAGCGCTGCAGGGTAGGAAACTTCAAGAGCATCTCAGTAGCTTTATTTCTGTCAGCTCAAGCTATCACTATGTGTGTGCTCTTCTCTGAGCTTACACTTTGGTAAAATAGCATTTCTAGCACCATGACCATAACCAAAGCCTCCCAATGTCTCTGAATTAAAATCACTCATGTCCACTGATGATTTTAATATGATCCTAAAGAATGCAGGGCGGTAGAATTGATTTATTATTTTCCAGAAAGCACCTTGGAACCAAATACTGTATGAAAATCAGTGATTTGTTTTATCGTTTATTTAGTTTTCTGTAATACATGTTGCATGGCAGCATTGGTTGCATTGTCCAGGCCACTCTTATAAAAGATATTTCTAATCTCAAGGACTTCCTGCTTAAATAAAGGTAAATAAATTGATGTCACTAGTTTGGTGATGATTGGTAGACTAAATGTACTTTTTAAAGTAATCTTAATTTCTTTTTTTTTTCACTGAGTCCCAAAACTCCCACAAGCACATGCACAGTTTGGGAAAAGTCACTAATCCTGCCAGCCCTGAACGGCGTGCACTCCCCTCCCTTCTCCCCTCACACAGGGAAATTCAGCTTGGCCCTGGGCTGAGGCAGAAAATGAGATTACTGTATTTAAATGACTATGGTAATGGCGAGCATGCTGCCAGGCCTCGGTGGGATAAGGGATTTCTCCTGCGCTCATTGTTAGCAGTTTTGCAAAGTGCCATCGTCCTGCTCCGACTCACAATGGGGATGTCATTTAAAGGACATTTCTCTTTCTTTCTCTTCCCCTCGTGCTACTTTTTAATGCCCCCTCTGTTCCTCCACCAGTCCCATGTACCAGTCCCCAGGAGAGCAAGTCTCCGGGTGTGTTAGCGTGTGTGTGTGTCAACCTTCCCGACCCACCAGCCCAGACATAAGGTGAAAATTCTTCATTCAAAGGAGCGCTAGAGTGATTGGACACGCTCAGTCTGTTTTGGAAGACATAATCCAATCTATGTTTGTAATGAAGTGTACTCTCTGAGGACTCGCACCATGTGTGCTGTGGATGCAGAGGCCAGGTGGCCAGAAGGTCAAGTGCTTGTGCGTACCTGTGTCACACAGTGTTGTTAAAAACACGCATTTGCTTTTATTTTCTGTTACTTGTCTCACCTCACATCTCAGAAGAATAATTGGTATTTGTTTTTTTTATTTTCAACAACTTGAATCGTTAAATCACTTATATATGTGTATGTTTTACTTTCACTTAAATGGTAAAAAGCATTAACTGTTGCCATGGCAACTTTCAAATAAGTAAATCACAAGACTTTGTGAGATTATTGACTTATAATTACCTCCAAATATTTGAAGCCTGAAAACAACCTCAATAACTTTTTAATAACATCCTGGTTGGAAAGTTTGTACAATTTTTTTGTTTGTTTCGGATTTTCACTTTGTTTTTTTTAACCAACTAGTGAGTTACATAAATATTCAGCTTTTATTAACCTATCCAGCAGAGGTTTATCCTCATTCCTTATGAGCACAAATGATTTTGGTACCCTGAAATGGTGCAGTTGTACTGCAAACAGCATGTATGCATGTAGTTTTTACATTTCAGGCTACAAGAGAGCCCCCAGAATTACAACATAATATCTTCATAAAGTACAAACTGCAAGGGTTTAAATAAGTATATTCTTAACAGTACAACAGGAGTAGCACCCTAACAACAATCCCCCCCTAAAGCTACATTCCTTTATGTAGTTCCATGTACTCGGGGCATTTACTTTATTGTAATGAGTTAATAAGAAGAAATGTCAGCTGTTGTTGGATGTTTGTTTTTTTGTCATTGAGATATTTGGATTTGTTGACATTCGTTGTCATCAGAAACCAACATGTTCACCAATGAACATGACCTGAGAGGTCGTTTGTCCAGCATTAAAATATTATAAACCACTGTTTCCTAAAGGGGAGGGGGGTGGGGGGGGGGGAATGCTGAGAGAGCATTGTGGAAATGTTCTTTATTTTTACTGGTTGCATAATTTCACTAGAACTCTTACAGGATGTGTAAACGGTGATTATTGTGTTTGGCTGTTTCTGTTACTTGCTGTTCTTGTTGGAATTAGTTTGTGAACAATGTTTGCACGTTTCACAGTGAGGATAGGAGTTCACAAAGTTCTGCAACTGCGGTTTGTGTGTTGGAAACTTCGGTTTCGGTTTGGCTTGTAAATGTGATTCATATTCACAGCAACTATTTTTTGCCTCTTTTCACGTCTTACAGTCCCTGAATAACATGATGGGTTTTTACTCAAACAACCATCTTAGTTGAATTCGAGTGGTAATATTCTTTTCTGATGTTTAAGAAAAGAAGACAAAAAGATGAAAAAATTAATTTTACCAGTAGCTTTAATGACACCTCACCACTTTAAACAATATTTTGCCACTTCCTGGTGAGGTTAGTGCAAAACATCACTTTCTAGTGCTATATGTTGTACTAATCATGCTAATTTGTGCCAGACGTTCTTGCCTGGCTTGTTTTGGGGCTGCATGGAGGGCTCCATGTACTTTCCTGTTTTGAATGCTCTCCTGTAAAATGTTTGACTTTCAAATATTAATTTAGTTTTGTTTATTGGTTTCTTTTTTAACATAAAAATATAACATGCACGCACATAACCAGTACAATTAAAATATACATTTTTCATTTCTTAGTATTAAAATAAAACATACAATCAAATGTTCAAAAAAAAGGAGAAGAAAGAAGCAAAGTTTAATTTGGTCCCATTTTTCTTTCCCAGCATTTATACACAAAATCATTGATCTTAGATAATAAAGATAATAAGCCTAATATCCCATAAAAAAGTTAACACAGTGAGAAACGTTAATTACATTATTATTTCTAGGACACCATATAATCAGCTCATTTATACATTTTTAAAATGAATTTTATTTGCGCAGCGCTTAATATTTCTTTCTGACTGATCCATAAAAGTAGTCGTCTTATAGAAAAACTCATTTGTCGAACGGCTGTTCCCTATTCATCCCTAACCCTTCTCGGTCTTTAAATATGCTTTGAATGTTCCCTGGAAACATTATTTGAGCTGTTCTGATCTTTATTAGATCCATTAACTTTAAAACTTTTGTCCTTAAAAACAAAACATTTGCGTGTTCTCTGAATCCTACATTGTAGAAAATTCTTCTAGTTTTTTACTGTAATGTGTTAAGAAGTTGTTTTATAAGTGTTTCCATATTTCCACACAATAACATAAATAAGGTACTAAAGATGAGTACAAGTTCAACAAGGAGTTAAGTGTAATATATGTTTTAGTTTCCCAGTAACCGCAGTGCTTTTTGACATTTTTTATGTCAAACAGGCCAAATAAAGTTTCCAGCAGATTTTATGATCTATGATCACACCAAATACGTTCGACATATACAAGTCTGATTTATGATCATTTGGGAATTAGATGCTAGATTATGATTAAAAACCACATTATTTTGGTTTTGCTCACATTTTACCAAAGTTTTCATTTTTTGCATTTCTGTTGTTATTTTATCCTGCTGTGTAATTTTTTTCCTGTACATAATAGTGTCATCTGCAAAATAATGTTTTAGATCTTAAGAAATATTACGTACATCATTTACATAGATAATAAACAATATTGTCCCTAAAACAGAGTCTTGTGGTACTCCATACTTTCTCCTTAAATGATGATTTATTCTCTTTGATTTGTTCTGTCCTGTAGTTAGTTTTTCACGCAATCACACGCAGTACCTCTAATTTCATATTTTGTAATTCGTCAGTTAAAATTTTGTGTTTTATGGTATCAAATGTTTTTTAAGGTCCAGAAATACCTTATGCAATATATTAACAATAAAAAGCTTACAGTCTTCCAGCTAACCAGTATAAAGTTTTAAAATAAGTGATATCTCAAAGAAAGTCTAACTTGTGGGATAAGTTTAAAACATTCCAGTCCGGGACAAAGACGTCTAAAGTATTTCTGTCCCCACTTTAATCAGACAACAGTGTAATAAGTAGATCCTGTAAAACTGGTTAACTTCACATCCAACCACCAGATCCAACCCAAAGATGCTTTTAAACGTCAGCACAGTTCTCCTCTCCATGTGTTGATCACATGGTGGTTACAGCGACAAGGGGCGGACACGTCCAATTACCCTTTATGGCTGCGTTCCATTTCAGTGATCCTACACAGGCCACTGATCAGAGCTAATTGTGGAAATGATCCCTTTGCTAATGCGGATACTGGTCCGTACGGAGTTCCAGTTAGAGCTTTAATAATGGAGGAGGCTGTCCATAAAGAAAAGAGATGGGAAAAACACAGGGGGGGGGGGGGGGCATTGGAGAGAAAGCTGCATAGGGATGGAGTGAAGGAGGAGAAATGTACTCGGGGGGGGGGGGGGGATGGCAGGACGCCAACTGCGAGCTGTGATGTTGCTTTTCCTCCGCGTCATGGAGCACTTCATCATAGGTGGGTTTTTCTCCAGGTCCCCCCCGCCCCCCCGCCACCATCCACATCTCGCGTCCCTCTCTCTCTGCCTCTCGGGCCCCCTGCCGCAAGCCTGATCTATTGGTTTCCTGCAGTGTGCGGAGCCATAAATCATGAGAATGGGGTCCGGCGATGATTAGGTTGTGGGTGCAGAGATACAGGAAGAAGAGGGGAGGAGGATGAGGAGGAGGGGGGCGAAGGTAGCCTCGTGAGTAGCAGACAGGTTACTGATGGTGTTTGTTTCTCTCAGGCCTGTACCTGTGCAGGGGGCAGGTTCTCCTGGGTGTTACATAAAGGAGCTATGGGTCTGCGGGGGCCTGCACGCAGCCTCTAACACATAAACTGAGCTGGAATTACCCGGCTATGTGATATATATATGGGCCCGGTTGCATTGCTTATTCCGGCCAAGCCCATTATATGAGCCCGGCTGCTGAGAGGAAGAGGAGGAGGAGATGAGGAGCGAGACCAACCCATGGGAGCAGAAAATGTAGATTAATACTGCTTCATATTTTAGCACAATTAAAACTTCATTTGTGTAAATGTGTGGACTTTAGCCTCATTTAAGCCTTGGTGGCTTGTTAGTTTTTTAAAAGGACAAATTAAGAGACCGAGTAGAAAAAAGATCCACAGCAGAAATAAACATTTAACATGCTGGATTTCTTTTGTGACATTTTAAAAATGGGTCGTTACGCCTTATTTGCCCCGATTCCTGGGAATTGAGCTGGCTGTCAATGGCAGACACCCCCACCAAATGTGGTTATACAAATACCAACAGCACTGTTGATGAGATTGGAGTTTATTGCCTCATTGACCAAGATTTCATCCTGTCACCTTGTCTCAGGTAAACAGCCATGTCTGGGTGCAGAAGAGGCGCTAAACACGAGCAGGGATGATAATGAACAAGCGCGTGTGTGTGTGTGTGTGTGTGACTGACAGGATAATACAGCAAAACAAGCCCCCCTCACAATGTACAAGTAGGTTTTACAGCTCGCCCATTTAATGGCTGTTCTCTGTTACTGTATGTTTCATCAGCGGCGCAGGGTGGCAGGTGGGAGGGATCCTGCCTTCGGAGGGGCTTTGTTTGCTTTAGTTTACACGCTCACGCCTTGTTTGTTGCATGTTTGTGCGCCAGCTCTGCGCTGTCAGCCTCCCTATCATCGAGTCTGACAACTCCGCGGCCATGTTTTGATGGGAGAGGAGGAATTAAAAGATAAAGATGGATGCGAGAAGAGAAGAAAGGATCCAGGTGTTGCATTTTAACCTAACCTGCCAAGATCTTACAGAGCGATTTCTCTTTCAGGAAAGGCTGGTTTGAGCTTCAGAGAGGCCACAGAAAGCAGCCTCACAGCTAATGTGGGTGATTCTCGTCTTTTTCTTGGGGGCAGGAGGAGCGGAGAGGGGAGGGGGGCTGCAGGATTACAGAGATGATCCTGCCATTCATCCTAGCTCTAAACAGAGCCCCATCTTCCCTCCCCAAACCCTGCTAATTCCCTTTTGATGAGGCGTGCTAAATAAATCCTATTTCCACGCCTTTATTCCCCACCGACTCCTGCAGCGTAGATCAGGGACGCAGATTTTAGGGGCTTCTGCTGTCGTTTGGGACCCACAATGGAGCCCGTCTGCATGACGGCCCACTCAGTCCAGTCAGCCTCATTATGCTTTCACCCCAACACATGCCCAGTGTCCCCCCCAACACACTCACACATTTACACATAGAGCACCAGACTAAAACGTCATGATGACTTTGTGCAATTCTTGGGACAAATGCTCAACATTATGTCAAGCACTTGAAATTTGCGATGGGAGTGTAAAGCCATATTTCAGGTGTGTGTGTGTGTGTGTGTGTTGTACAGTGCATCTCCTGTCGGCCCTTCCTCTAACATGCTGAGCCCCCTGCGCCCGGCTACTACGCTAACAAGCTCCTCCGTCTCTCCTACTGCGGGGCCCTGTTATTAATGGGGACCAGCTGGGAGTGGTGATGGTACATGCACAGCCAGACAAAGCCCCATATATAATCATAAAGTCATAACAAACGACCTGATGTAAATGAGGATGGGGGTGTTTTTGAGCCAGTATTATGTGAAGAAAATAGAACTGTGGATGCTTGGGTGTTTTGGGGGGAAAGGAGGCGTCATTCGATGCCAAAATGGCCACTGCCCCCTCGGTTGGCTGGCAAGGACCTTCCTAAGTGACCTCTGACCTCATTCTAGATGTGACAGAGTGGGGGTCAAGGCTCAAGAAGCAGCTCATAAGGCCTCTCTGATGGCTAATTTCTCCTGTGAAGAAGTAACCAGGCACACCAAACCAGCTTTCCAAACTCTGGGCTACTTTTATGCTGTGCAGCGACATGAGGACGTTTTCCTTTACAGGTGGGGAGAAGCGTCCTCACGCGCCTGCATCAGGCTTACGCAGACACATGCTTCCAATTAGCAGGGCTTCTTCATGTAAATGCTTCATAAATTACCCACCCTGCCCTGGGATTAGGTGCTCATAAAGAGAGTTAGCATCTCAATAAACAGCAATGACTGTGTATGGAGAGCAAATTAGAGGTACAATGGCAGAGTGAAGAAAGGAGTGGGATGATGAGGAGGGAGGGGGACTGCTGAAGGAGGCTGTAGGATGTGTAAGAGTGGGGGTTGAACTATAAACAATCCAAATTGTGCTAATAAAAATTGCATGAGATTGTCTTCTATCAAAAGGGTTTTGTGACAAATTTGCAGACTTTAGCACAGCGTGATGTATATTCAGAAAAGATAAAACTATTCTATATTTTACATCAATGTTTGGTAACGTGTTGAGCCGTCTCGCATTCCCGGATAGATATGCTATTCCTGCGTTTACGGGCCGTCACACCCGCCTCATTAGTCCTGTACAACATGAAGTGGTGGTCAGCCCAGCTCATGGTCTTGATCACTGGAAAATGCTCGTGTTTGGTTTGTTTCCGGCTGCTCCAGGTTTTTCAATCGTGTAATGTCAGACACAGAGAGGAGCCCCGAGCTGTAAAAATATCTAGTAAAAGAACTGTTTGAGTTTGAAACATCACTTTGTTAAAGGTTTGGAAGGCTCTTCTCTATGTCTTCTATTATTTGCTAATATAGTTTCACAGGACAATAAAAACTTCATTCATTGTTGTTTTGATTGTCAAGATTGCAGTCGATAGCAATGCATGCGCTAAGCTAATTTAGACTTTTCCTTCATTCCTCAGGATATCTGAGCGACGTTCATGCTCAGCTTGTTTTCCACAACTACAGATGAGTACCATTTTAAAAACATGGAGGCCTAAACGTCCTGTGGCATCATTTGTATGTAACCCAAACATGACAGAATAACGGAAAGCGTTTACTGCTGCTCTGTCTGACTCTTTGGAAGAGCGAGAGCTGCAGGCAGGGAGACAAAACGCTGGGAAGTTATTGGAAATGTCTGCAAGATTCTAGTAAAATGGTTGTTCTCATTACACTCTGTAGCCAATCAGTGGCCAGGAATCCATCAACAACATGTTTTAAATTCTGGTTCAAACAATCAATCAAACTTTATTTATAAAGTGTTTTTCATACAAGTGTTGTAATTCAAAGTTCTTTACAGTGCAACTTAAAACATTATGCTTTGAATGGTGGCTTAAAAGGTACCAGGCGTATCTATCTAAAGCAAAACCCTGAGAACTGTCTCCCTGTGCTAAAAAAAAACTATAGACTGGACTCGTACAAATAATCTAACTGGCCCCAATTCATCTACACTAAACACAAGAAATGTAACGTGCTGCAATCGTTCAGAAAAATGGCTTATTTACAGTCAGCCTTTTCATTTTGCTGAGTCGAATATGGCCTACAGCTGCAACTTAAGTGCTTCCCACTTTTTTTTCATTTCACAATT
>JBAMHX010000021.1:20393410-20415104 GCA_037177515.1 Pseudomugil tenellus
TACTCCAGAAGCAACCTCATAAAAAGCCACGTTACACTTTACACACAGAGACAAACATCTTCTGCAGACGTATCCTGAATCTTTGGGTTTAACTACAAGGGAGGCCAAAGTGAGGAAATCTTCCAAAGTGCAGCCGTATGTAAACAGAGTGGAGGTTCTTTCTGGGCCAGAGCAGAATTTTACCCACAATAGTCTCAGTCATATAGAGACTAAACTCAAAGCAGCTAAAATCTTGCATAGTGTGAACTTTCATTTTCCTTTTCTTATAAATTTTCTTTAGTCTGACTGAAGATTCAACCATTTCATCTGATCCATGTCTGGTTTCTTTATTCTCTAATGAGGAGGATCTCTCGTTCCACCACATTTTAAACGTCTCCACTGAACTGAGATCTGCTGATTGTGGAGGTCATTAATTCATCGTCATGTTGAGGAAATCATTTAGAGATGATGTGATCTTTGTGACCTGATGCATCATCCTGCTGGAAGATGCTACACTGCGTTCATGAATGGATGGACACGGTCAGCAGCAACATGTGGGGTTCACACAGTGCCATACCTGTACACCCCCACCCACCTGAACCGCTAACATATCAACACATCAGTGGTTTGATTGTGTTAAAGTTGAAAGACTTGACCCCCACTATGCTCATCTGCTCCGGTTGTGCCTGCAGAACCTGGTTAATTGATTATTTTATAAACATTTAAACATTTTCTTTAAGGTTTCTTTTACATCTGCCCCCCCCCCACACTCCCCCCATCATCAATGCCTTTTGTCACATCTTCCACAAGTTAATATTTTGTCTTTTTGCCCACCCACCTCCCACACCCCCACCTCTAAATCCCACTCTTTCTTCTCTTCCTTATTTTTTTCTTTACTGTTTCTTGCAGGAGCCCTTCCTCCTTGCAAACAGAGACATAACCAAATCCTCCCCCCCCCTGCCTGTGCGCCGGGGTCATGCCGTCAAAATGACTCTTTTTATTACAGTTCATAAACAGCCACTCCCCCAGAGGCCCCAGAAAATTTCACATAAACTTTGATCAAACACGCGTTAGCCTCCCTGGTCCTCAGCCACCTCTCTCCACGCGTGAAAAATAGCTCAGCTCAATCACAGGCAGAGAAAACACACAGAAAACAGTGCAAATAGCAAGGCAGTCGCTGATATTTCAAGTCATTATTGACCAGAACACCAAGGGAATAGATCTCATAAAAACAATAAGTTACTCTTTGCCTTCTGCCTCCCTCCCTCCTCCACTCTTTCCTCTTTTAGCGGAGGCTAAAAGAGGAAAAACTTCGTGGCTTAAAATTAATAGCTTCGCAGGGAGCTCAGGTGAGCAATCCAAAGTGATAAAAGCATCCAAAATAAAAAGCCAGCAGTTGATTTCAATGCTGGCAAGGGGACCCGAGAAGCTGTTATGCATGGCTCCTTCTTGCTCTCTTACCTCCTCGGTTTTATTTAGCAGAGCTGTCACTCCAGTTTCTCTCTGTAGAAACGGCCTCGGAGGCCTCGCTGTTGGAGAATTGGGTGGGAATGAATGAGCAGATTTAATGTGCGGGCAGGTTTTTGGGAGAAGTCGTCACAGTTTTGCAACAACTGTAGTTTAAAAAGTCTGTTTCATTTCTCATTTTCTTAAAGTTTGCTTCCACTAAGCGGTAATCCTTGATCTGTGTTGCGTTTCCACAGTCAGCTGAACCTTTAGCCGGTGCGTCAGCCCGATGTAGATGTGTCATTTACTTAATATCATAAAGTCACTTTATTTGAATGGCATCCAGCAGTTTGTGTCTCTTGACAAGTAGCTTCAACAACAGCAATAGTAAAAAAAAATAGTAAAATCGCCCCCAATCCACCTATTCCCCAATCCTCAATTAGACACAATACAATAAAATAAAGCTGCATCTATCATATTTATAAAGTAAAAAGAAAGTAGAGACTGTATACTTTAACTAATTAGAATTTAAACCAGCCCGGTTTGATGCATCACAGATGCATCCTCAGGTCATGACCTTTCATTTGCACTTGATTTTGTTAGGGTTTTGGGTTAGTTGCGTTGGTTTCCTGTTTTATTTTGTAGTTCTTCCTGTTTTGCCCCTTTGCTTTCTGTTCAGCTTCATGTATTTATTTACTAGTTTCACCTGGGGTTGATTTTGGTAATTGTGTTCACCTGTCCCTATTGTTTTCTGTCACTTGTTTCATATGTATTCAAGTTCCTTGGTTTGTCTGTTTAGTTGCGGGATCATTACATTAGTACCTGAGTTAGTCTGTCAGTCACAGTTTCAGTGTATCAGTTTTGTAAATAAATATGTTAAGCTTCATCCTGGCTGCCTCCTGCTTCACCTCCTCACCTGCATTTGGGTCCACCACCTACCCTCATCTTAACAGATTTAAGGTCAATGAGAAGAATAGTTCCAGAGATAAAGCCAAAAATATGATTTTTGGTGCATAAATTGCCACCTGGTGGGGAAAACATAAATCTGATAATAATGAAATTTGGGCCACCCCCATTGGAGATAAACAGGTAAACTGAGTATCACAATAAAATTGTAAAAATTATTGGAGTTATCGCCGCAGCGGATGTGTGGAAAACTGTGATATTCCAGACATTCAAGTTAAACATGGAGCTTCTGCAGCTTTGTCTTTACCAGTCGCACAGAAAGCAGCTCGCGGCACCCTTTAGGACCAGATCAGGAAGAGCCTGTAAGAAGGACTCGTTGGAAAGTCGACTTCAGGTCACGATATCATTCATCTCAACAACTTGAATTGCAAACAAGACACATCTTCATACAAATCAAGCACAATTTCTGACCAGATATCTCATCAAAGCTACAAGCAAAACAGGAAACTGAGGATGCAACGCTCACAGACTCACTTGAGGAGAAGTTGGAAAAATGTTCAGCCTAAACATTCAGATGCCAGAATTAGGTGGAAACATTAAAGCATGGATCCATCCTGCCTTGTATCAGGTGTAAGTTTGAGCACCATAGCCTACCTGTGTATTTTTCCTGTCCCTCCATCCAGCGTATATCTTCTGATGGATACTTCCAGCAGGATAACGGACCATGTTACAAAGCTGACATCATTTCCAATTCTTCACTTTTAACAGGAGATTCTCATCGTGGATGTGCAGCAACTGTGTGATGCTTTCATGTAAATATGGAGGAAAATGTCTGAGGAATGTTTCTAACACCTTGTTGAACCTACACCAGCAAGAATTCAGACCGTTCAGGAAGCAAAAGGGAGTTTAACGCGGTACCAGGAAGTGACCAGCGGGTGTCGGAACACATTACATGCTGCATCTACTTTACGTTAGGCATCTGAAGTTCACTCAGGTGTCGTCTAAGCAGTCAGCTCTTCCTAATGAAACACTTTGCATCAGTTACTGAGTCATCTCACAGTGTGATCGTCTTTGTTCCAGACGCCCCCCCCCCCCTCCATCTGAATCTAATACATCATAAATGAGAAATTAGAAGGAAATCACTCTTAAACAGAGGGACAAAGAAAACGAAAATGAATTATATGCAGCGATCACAAGTGCTCAAATATATTATGAGAAAATGGCAGTCGATAAATAGGTATAAATAGTAACCTTTGAGAAAATCAAATAAGGTTGACCTTTCGCTAAGTCGATGGTGTAATCCTCTGAGCTTCTGGCTGCCTGAACAGCATCGCACTTTTAATGAAGAGATGATCAGTCTCCAGGCTGAGAAGCTTACAGCTGGACTTGGACAGATGCTCCCCAAAAGCACACTAAATGATAGGTTAATATTACGTTAGATTACTTGAGATCAACTTTCCTACCGTTTGCCTGCTAAAATTTTATACATATACTCAAACACACATTTATGTATATGTATATCATCTCATTTATATTTTATTTATAGATGATCCAAATTGAAAGAAATGAATTAGATTTATCAATACTTCCTCCTCTGCTTCAGCTGCTTTAACAGGATAGGTTGAATAGGAAATATTTAGCAGCAGATGTAAAAGAACACTGTAGACAAAACCTTTCGGTGCCAACTCTGCTCCGCTTCTCTAAATAAAGCTTGCCGGGTCAATGAAACTGCAGGAGAAATCACTGCGTGATCCGTGAAAGCTTTGCTGTGACAACACTCCTGTCTAGTTTCCTGTCTGAGATTTATCAGAGGTTTCACAAAATCAATGCGGCTCGCTGCAAGAAAGATCACAGCAAACACCAGAGACCCATCAGTGATAATAGCCATCCCGACACGTACAGGGGAAAGAAAAAATACATCTGTCAGAAGAGCCGAATTACAGAAAACACACCAGACGATGACTTGAAATGTAAAATATGTCTTTTTAAAAAGATGTCTCTTCTTATTTTAAAGGACTTTAATGTGGAAGAGAAGAGAAATAACTGGATTCAGGTCCCTCTCTGGGATTTCTCTCTTCCTTTTGGTTTGTTTTTGTGTCTATATGCTGCACATGCATGATTAAAATTTCTATAATGTGTTCTGGACTTCATGCCAGTCCAAACATGAGTGCATGCATCCATCACACAGCACACCTATGAGGCCTGTGGCTGCATGCCACACACACACCAACACACACCAACACACACACACATGCAGGCAGGCAGAGGATTATTGAGGTAGTATCAAACAGGAATAATAAAGCAGGTTCTTAAGATTTTAATAAGAATAAAATGAAACAGTAACCACCAAGGGGGCAGCAGGGTTAATCCCTTCTATATTACTGAAAATAAAAAGAGGATAAAAACAGACAGGAGGGCAGAGCTGGTGCCCGAGGAGAGAGAGAGGGAGTGAGAGACGATGAAGAGGAGGGGGATGCAGAGATGAAGAGCAGCAGTGGATTGCTATCAGAAGTGGAGGCAGTTAAAAGGGATTGAAATTAACAAGCAAGGTTTAAAAACGCACAAACTGGTTAAAGATTTCCAACATTTGCTTCACTTTTACCCCCGACACACACACACACACACACACACACACACTTCAACAAGCGCACAGGAAGAAGACACTGTTTGACTGTGTTCAGGCTTGGTGAAAGCGTTCAAACACCAGTATTGGTTCAGCAGCATATTTCCAATGTCAAAGCACGTGCGCGGGCGGCAGATGGCATGAAACAGTTGGCAAGAGTGAGCGAGCGTGAATATCTGTTTACTAATAACCCTTTAATTACTTCAGATGGGCAATGGGATCAAACATCCAGACCCACACAGGAATTAGCTTTAAATGAGACTGGACGGAAAATCTAGGCTAACCCCTTATGTTGCCATAAAGAGCGTCGCTGTGAAAAGAAAGTAGGGCTATTGTGAATATTCCTTCTTAGCTTTGTTTAAGGAAAAGCACACACACACACACACACACACACAATACACTGCAAAAAATAAAATCTAAGTAAGATTAAACATCTCAAATCAAGGACACATCTGTTTATTTTTTTAAGATAATTATTCTTACTTATTTGTTTTTTTAAAGATTTTTTTTACTTGTTTTAGGAATTCTTGACAGGTTAATGTTGCTTGAAATAAGATAAATTATCTGCCAACAGAACAAGAAATTTTATCTTATTTCGAGGAAAGTTAACCTGATTTTTGGAGGTTTATTTCTTGTTTTTTAAAGCCAGTTTTTGTAGCGAAGGTCGCAGATTAAAATCCTCTCTTTTCTATAATATTCCAAACTACATAGTATTAAGAATAAAACATGCAAACTACCCTAAGTGGGGGCTACATCTATCCACTTATTACCAAATATACATGCCTTCAATTGTCAAAGTGAGAAAAAATATGAATGAATGCTTGTTTCGTCTAGTGAGCCAAAACCAACGTCATTCTGGTTATTATAGGAGAACATTTTAACCATTTTATACAAGATTTTTTCCCTTAAAGGCCATATTTGCATCTATAAAATGATGGGAGCCTAAGTGCATCCTTTAAATAATGATTAAACATGTTTAAACCCTGAACAGAGAAATTCGTCGACATTCCCAGAGCAACACAAAATCTGTTGTATTTTGCGAGGTTCCCTTTGGCGGCTGATGTTTGTCCGGCAGTGTTCGCATGACGTGGCAGGAAGTTTGTAAGCCATAAACATGCAACGTTGCATTCTTCTGACATGCACTGAAGACCTAACCATGTGTAATCAGGTACTTTTCAGTAGAGAAGTGAGAACTTATTAGAAAAAGTCATGAACAGAGTGAAGGTAGAAAAGTTCCATATGTGGAAAACAAACGCAGCGGAGCTTTTTTCTAATGAAGGTTTGGGATAGCATCTTCCATGGGCATCACAAACACATGTAAAAGGTTAAAAAACAGAAAAATAGCATTTTTTTTCATGAATAACATACATTTTATTGTACTTCCTGTTTCCATAAATGTATTCCAGTAGGGCATCATGACCATCCAACTAATTCAGTGTATTTGCCAAGGGGATGAGAATCTGCAGCCATTAACCCGGGAGAATAATTTAGCATGACACTGTGTGCTTTAACGTAAACCCTGCTCTCCTCAACTCAAGTTATTCATACTGTAATTCCCAACATGAACCAGAATACTTCTTATGCGAGAAAAAGCAAATGAAAGCACGAGACAATAGAGTCCTGCATTTCCTTGCAAAGTAAAGTGCTTGGCAGAGGACTGGAACTCAGTCGCTTGGCTTGCCTTATATCGCCCCCAATCCATCTGGATCCTGTCTGTGTAACAATCTGATGCATAGCCGAGGTGGTGGGAAATAAAAACTAGCGCTCACTGCAGCAGCTATGAGATCTTTTGCTATTGATTTGAGGGGAAAACACGTCTTTGTTTATAATAACGATTAGCTCTACTCCCATGTTGAGTGCTTTCCATTTCTCCGACATGACCGTGTTTAGACTGCTGTTTGCTGAGAAACTGCTGTACTTATATCAATATAAACTTCACAAACTAAACAAAATATAAAAAAAACACAATAAAGTGAAATAATTGAAGGTGCGTATATGAAGGAAACCGACTAAATAAAATCTTAACTTGCTGAGAAGAGTCTGCGTTTGACCAAATCAAACCTTTTCATTTGCATATATGTGTCTTGCAGATGTGATGAAGTGCAGATGTGGACCATTAAAATAAACATTAGCAGTTAGAACTTGTTATTTCATACTGAGCAGTTTAACCCTTTAGTGTCCTGCTCTATCATTTGGTGCAGATAAATATGTTGTTTCCTATTTGAAATGTGTGAAAATAAACCCGATAGGGTCTTTTGCATCATTCCATTTAATCATGTATTTCTCAGAAAGCAGAAAGAGTTTATTAGAAGTTATTGTCTGCATATTCATTATAAACGCTGAACAAAGAATATTTATCTGGGAGTTTACTGACTCAATTTTTACACAAGAAAATTTTTAACATTTTGATTTAGTTAAAATCGATTTAAACTGTTTTGATGTGAATCCTGTGTCCCGCTTTTTATCTGGACAGCTGTTGACATCATTATTAAAACAACTTTGGAGGGAATTTACATTACATGCAATCATTTCATGTTTATTGTATAATTACTGCATATTATTGCATTAATCTGCTACATTTTCTTGCTTTACAACTGTGATGAGATAACATTTAATTTACTTTAAAACACTTGCACAAAATTTTGACTATTTTAATTGTTTGTCTTTTTGGTATTTAAAAACATTTTTGTATTCTCTGTAAAAACAATTTAATTAATTTAGTATAAAAACACTGATTTATATAATTTGGGGGAAATAATAAATGGTTAAATAAGCATCAACTCCTCGTTTTCCTGTTAAATTATAACCAAGAAAATATATTGTTTCTGTATCTTTATTTTTTTGTCATAAATGAGAAATGATCTGAAATGACCTTGTTTTTTTCTGGAACATTAGTTATATTAACTCACTTCTATGCAAAATATTAAATGAGGGTTTTTTGTCATAAGTATTTCACATATTATGACACAATCTGACATAAAAGCAAAATAAATCACATTTTACTATTATAATCATAAATAGCTTCATCTGAATGTTTCCTTCCCCTGAAACTCAGAGACGCTGTTAATATTTTGTACACTTAATGCACACGCCACTGTTCATATACTGCGATTATTATGAGGAGGCTCTTGGGTAGAAAATCCCCCCCGCTGTGTGTAAATGTCATAGAAAAAAAAGTCCCTCATCTGCCAGAATAGCGTTAACCTTCCCCACTTTGTTCCGCTGAACACACCTCTCGGAGAGATGTGTTAGAAAGATGAGCGGCGCTCCCTCAGCCTGCGCCTCCTTCCTCCTTTACGCCTTTCATTATGTGAACGGGGAGCGGATGCTGTTCACCGGCTGCCCTTTTCTGTTGCCAGTGTATTGAGAAAGCATGCATTTTAATGACAGGACCTTTACTTTTTAGTAGCAGTGAAGAGGGAAGAAAATAAATTGCTGTTCAAAAGGAGATAACACTCTTGGCATTGTGGGATTGCTGGGGATTGGGCAGCTGTGTGGCAGCGACCTCTATGCTGAGACCAACCTGTATAAATTAAGATATAAATAGCCTCATCTAGACTAGAATTACCAGGGGTGTGCTTGAGTGGCCAAACACATGCTTGATATATGCATGTAGGTGTGTGCTAGTGTGTGTGTGCACACTCATGCAGGGAATGGGGAGAAAAAGAGCATGCATATGTCCTGAGATGCAGTCTGCTTGCATGACAGTTGTGTGTGTATTTGTGTGCGTGGGCATGTGCGCACACATACTTGTGACAGAGTGCTGGGGAAACCTAAATCCTGTTCAAGTGTAAGGCAAACAGTGGTGGCAGTGTGTGGTTATTGTATTTTCTTTGCTTGGATCCCAGTAAAGACCCTCAGGCCTGCTCCGCCTGCCTGTCACCGCGGCCATCCTGCCATCAGCGGCCAGCTTCGCTGTGCAGCCAGAGTCCTGGCGCAGGCCCCACAAGGAAATTAAAAGGGGATTAAGGCTGGCTGACACTTTGTGGCCGATTACTCATTTATTTTTTGTGTGTTAGACGCTTGGGTGGTAGGGTGGAGTGGCATCTGACTTGGCTGAGAGGATCTGGGTGGGGCTTGGGGGTGAGAATGATTCACAAATTCATCCCACTGGGACTTAAGCATCATTTACATGCCTACAATGGTGGAGAATTGCTTGAAAGTGTATTGCAATATTTCCCAAAACATAACCAAGTTTCTTCTAAAAAAAAAAAAAAAAAAAAGAAAATTTGGTCAAAGAACAAAGAAGATTGAAAATCTGGTCATTTTTGCATCATCATCTGTCTTGTTTTTTTCACCAGCATCAGCGGTTCATCTAATAAAATTCATCCAAATTCAGGATTTAAAGACTCCGCGATCACAACTCGATGTGATGCACGCCTGCATTTATGGTTTGTTCCTGGAACTTTTGTTTATCTGTCCAGAAACTGAGAAAAACAGAAACCAAACTTCACAGCTCTGTTTTCAAGCCCTGAAACTGATGTCGCAGCTCTGTTTTTTGGAAATAACGAGTCTGCGTGCGATATCACGCTGGATAGGGACATTATTAGAGGAAGACAGGAAAATAAAGAGAAAATTACTTAAAAAGATATGAGACAATAAGAGTCTGCATCCACCTGACTTACTGGCTGGAGACGACTCAGAGAAGAGACGGGACGAATCCTGATTTGTCCTGGAGGTAGGAAAATGTCCCAGAGTTCAATAGTACTGATGCAGGACAGATGGGTGCTGCCTATTTTCAGGCCACTCTGAGTAATCAGAGATTTTCAGAAGGTGGGCTGAGAAGCCCTCAAAGAACCAGGGTCTATTTAACCACAAAAACAACAAACAACCAGCATTAGGTGAGTTATTACCAGTGATAAATAATAAGGGGATGTAAATATATTCACCTTTAAACCCTGCAAGCAAATGTGTTTTTACTTGTTTGTTTGTCTGTTTTTAAAGGGTTAAATTTTCTCGGGTGAACTTCACCTGTTCTATCACAGTGATCCATGAGGACAGGATTAAATAGTCTGCTGCTCATGAGTCCTGCGTTGTACCGACTAAATGATTACTTGTCCTCAAACATCATTTTAACAAGTGGGATTAAGTCACTGTTTTCATGTTATGTACTTTATGTTCCCGTTAGCAATGTCTGACCTTAAAGATCGGTTTTCTAGATTTGCTTGATGGCACAGCGACATGGAGAGAAGATTTCTAGAGGTGATGTTGCCAAGTAGCTTCCAAAGGCTGAGAAACCATCCCATAGAGGTTTTTCACCCAGAACACCCCATGACGCTGCAGCCCCGTTTCACTGGGCATGTTTTTTTTAACAACATAATGCATAGAAAACACACAAGTTATTTTAAACACAGGATGTAACATAATGCTGATGTCACCACAAGAGGATTTAATCCAATCCAGACATGACAATAGTGTCATTGTTAAAACTGCAATTATTAATATTTATGACTTCCTATTATAGACTGTATATAAATGATGGAGAAAGTCATAAGTTTCACAAGTGAAGCTCGATTGGGGGGGGTTCCTACTGTCACCATCTTGAAAGCATCATGTGTCCCGTCTCTCCCAGAAAATATAAAAAGGGCAAAAAGCTGGAGCTAAGGGGGGAGCAGGGGGTTGGATAACTGATGTAGGTCACACTGTTTAGCTAAGAGCTAACTGAGATAACATGGATCTAACAGAAGCTAACCAGCTAATAGCGCTAGGTGGGCTAAAGCTAGGCGCGCTGTTAGCTCGCTATAAAACGCTTTGAGCTACACTCTGCCTTCTTGCCGTGGTTACTACATACTGTCAATCAAAAGGACACGCCCCTTAGCATGCTGCATTTGAAGATCTAATAACTTAGAAATGCACAAGTTACCCCCCCCCCCCCCACGACAGTTGTCTAGTAGGTAAATGTAACCTATTAAATCTAAAAGTTATGAAGGTGTATTTGTGCTGTGAAGTTGGTCTAACATGAGAGTCCATGGAGATCTTTAATGGAGCCTCTAGTGGCTGAAGGGGGAACTGCAGTTTTTGGTATTTTATGCATGAATATATTTCTGTTTTTTTTTTTTTAAAGTACAGATGATTTCAATACATTTAAAAGTGAAATCTACCTTTAAAAATAATTACAAATGTCATTTTAATACCTCTTATGAACTGCGGCCCTCATATCTTAGCATCACCCTCTCGCTGTTGCCCCTTTACGCCTGATCCTACCACTGAATGTGCCCAGCAGCAGCTTTTCATTCTGCAGCTCAGGTTTTCTGCCTCTTTGTATCAGAACTCAATATGATCGCTGCAGGGGGAGAAAACTGTACACATGCCAGTGTTTGGTCTGCTAATTAGCAGTTTGTATTAGTAATTAATGGGCATTACCAGTCAACCGGGCTCCGGCTCGGCAGCCTGTGAATTAGATCCAGGCAGTGCACAGCGCCGCAGCACAAGGAGGAATTTCAGCATTGCTGTCGCTCTTAAGTTTGAGAGGAGTGACTGTTTACAGAGGGGAGCATTCAGCAGAACTTTTTACAGGACTGCCATCTCCTGCACAAATTACAGAAAACTTTCAAGCAACAGTTTCTTTGATCAGCAAGTCAAAGTCAACATTGATTTTCTTTTAGCCTGGATTTCCTTTTGGCAGAGTTGATGGGGTGCTGGTGTTACTGTTTGGTTAAAATGAAGATGAGGGTGTTTGGAAGAAGGAAGACTCAGATTTACACCTGGTAATATAGCTGTTAGCAGCTACAGAAACCATCCAACCATCTATTCACTACTGATTTGGGTCAATGAGGAGCAGAGGCGTGGTGGGCGCGAGGTGAAGCGAGGTGGCAGAGTTATCAATTATCCACAACACAGTGGCACTCTGGCTTCCTCCAGATCTGGTGTTAAATTAAGTTGTCAGGGCTGTCTCTCTGATTTCCCCCATCACACGAGCAGACGGTGATGGCGCGTGACGGCTGCTTGTCGGAGCACCTCGCTGGCTGCCGCTCCGCATCTCTCCTGCAATTCATCAGCTTCTGAGCAAACTGATCCAGCGTCAGCCTCCAACGCCAGCGCATGCCGCGTTGCACCGGAGCCAGCCAGCCCACCAAGCACCATGGCAGAGGAAAACACATCGGATCACCTTCCAAAACCCACCGTAGAGGACAGGCTGCACTGGACTTTTGCCCCTTCGTCTGGGGCAGGAGTGGTGGACGTTTGAACTTGAGGAGTGTTTGTGTGTTTGCAATAAAAAAGAATAAAAATAATGTGAATGAAAAAAGTAGGAAAACATTAGGAGGGGGTCATCTTGGGGGATGCAAGGTGAGCAGGGTAGCCTCTGGCCTTACTGTCCTGTTGAGGGAAGGCCTCAGGTCAGGGTTAGGGTTTATGGCACACTAAGCAGCGAGTGTTGGCACATGGGCACCAGCCACTCGCTCCCTCCCACCACACTGATGAGTTGAAGGACACTGGAACATCTCGGCACAAAAAGGAAAGAGAGGCAAAGACGGGGAGGAGACACAAAGAGGACAACCAGGTGACAGAAAAAAAGCAGCAGGGTGCTAAACTCTCAACGCTTAAGTATTTATTTGTAATGAATAGTTATGATGGCACAATTACAGAAGCACTTGTTTAATATGGAGAGAGCTCACGAGGGGCGAGGATGACTCCTGCGCTCTCTTTTACAGCAACGACGTGCTGTTGGGTTGGAGAGGACCGCAGGGAGATGCCCAACTCTGCCCACCTCCCTTCTGCATTCAAAAACACTTGCCGTCCCTTTACTATGTCTCTGTCTCAGCCCTGAATAAAACATTAAACACCATTCTGAGATATTAACCTACTTATTGAAAAAAAGGCAATGATTTATGTCGATTTGGTTGGCTTTCAATGCTGCCCAGCTGTCACCGCCAAGCCTGTAACCTAAATTATCCAGTGATGCTCTTTCACTCTAGTTAAGGGAATAAGAAGTCCTTTAGCACTTCAAAAAGGCCTGACGGAGTAACTCTGAGTAGCTGTTTTATTTTTTCCAGCTTCTTAAGTTCAGTAATTATTCAATCTGGCTGATAATGAGCGCCTCGTCGACCTTGTGGATAAAGAATATCTTCTTTTATCTCTATGCTTCATGTTTTCCGAGCTAATTTAAGAAAACAGTGCTTAATCTTTCACCAAAGGCAGCAAAACACTGGAAACTCGGTGCCTCAGCGGGAGGAACCTTCCAGTTAATAAACAGCATCCAGGCCCTGGTGTATAACTGGCAATGGGTCCGGCGGCCATGGATCAAACAGTCATAACCTCCTGTTCCAAAGATAAGCTGCAATCAGATCTGTGGGGGATCTTTAACCGGAGAGGAGGGTGTTTGTGTGAAAAAGAGGCAGAACAGACGGGGGAAGTAAGCATGAAAAAGAACGACAGGGTGGGGGCAGCGTGCATGCAAGTGAGTGTGTGCGATGTTCGTCGGTGACGTGCTTGAACGAAACCAGGAGGGGGGTGCGGACCGAACCCCTGCGCTTAATTGGGCACTCAAATGTTACCAGGTCCCTTCCCAAACGACTTGGAGGTGACACATGGCCAAGTGAGGAGCGCAGAGGAGCTTGTGGAGAGAGGAAATGGAGCAGAGGGTTTAGCACATCCTGCGGCCAAGTGTTTTTTCTTTGGTCAGGAAGGAGGATTGACTGAGTTATAGTGCAAACATCAGTGTGCCAAGGATGACAGGGCAAAAAAGGAGTGAAGACCCCTTATTCTAGTTTCACTTTCAGTTCAGTGTTTGTTAAAAGAGAATATCTTTAACATGAAAACTACCTTTAAAACAATTTAATCGTTTGTTGCAGTTTCCATTTCAGGAAACACTATTTTTTTCATGCTAAAATGAATACACGAAAAGCAGAAAATGAGCTTTATTTTCAGTGCATCAAAGCCTCCACCAGCTAATCCCTTTCTTATATAAATAGCTCTTATGGTGGAGAAGGTATCTGCCGCATAGAGCTCTAACCCTTCTGTCCCTGAAGCTACAGCCAGGATAAGCTGTGTGTTGGATTGGCACATCGGGCTGCCTGGGGCCTGCTGCTGCGCTGGCCGACCAGTACAGATGGAGGGCAGGGCTGGGCAATGCCAGCTTGTCAGTCGGATTAAAACGACTCATTTATTCACTGAAGTATCGTGCAAAGCGACCGGGCCAATGCAGGGTGAGGCAAAGGGAGGAGGGAGGGTCGAACAGCAGCGATATGGAGGCGGTGTAGATTAGAAAGAGGGTCCTCCGCTTTCTGGCCATCAGTCCTCCCACCCTGCTCGTCCCACTCCCCTGCCTTTTTGCCAGTTACTTATCTTTCTGGGGTTGCCAGAAGCCATTACCGCAGTGTACGGAAGGCGGACGGCAGGGTGGCATCTCCCTGTGCCCTGGTGACAGATTGCCGCTCGGCATTGGCGGCAAAGAAGGTGAGGGGCGGAGAGTGATTGGCTCTGACGGTCAGGAAGTGGGCATGAGAGCTAGAGAAGAAGGCGGAGGAGAAGCAGAGAGGATGACAAGACCTGGCTGCGCGACCTTTCGTATACCGCAAGTTACCTAAAAGGGCAGAGGCCCTGCTTTTAAGAGCATGCTTGGCAGTGGTGGCCACCATGGTGGCTGAGGGCCGAACATGGATGCCAGGGCAAGGAGAGGTGGCCCTGATGCTGGCTTCTCTGGTAGTGCCCCAAACCCCGCTGAGCGAGGATAAGTAGAGGACGAACGGAAACGTCTGCAGATCCGTCCAAGATAGTTTACTGTAGACGGGCTCACCTCTGGAAAATCAGAACCACTGCCAACATCAGTGTTTGAGTCCTCAAAGTCATGAGGTGTTTTGGGGGACGTCAAACTCTGACCTGAAAAAGTGTTTATATCTACATCTACACAGAGAAAAAAATGAAAACCTGATAAAGAGCTAAAAACAAAACGTTAAGCGTGAGTTTAAACAATCCACATCTAAAGCCCTCCATCTGCAAAATGGCACAAACTCAGGTCACTGACAGGCCAGAGCTCTGTGTCCAAATGTGTGTTTGTGTGTGTGTCAAGAGGTTTCGGGGGGGTTGGTTGGAAGGGTTTTATCGGGTCTAATTACTCCAGATAGCTGTAATTTACAGGTTGACAGCAGGGAGAAATCGTCAAGATTCACACTTCCATGGGTCAGCATCTGTCGCCATTACTGTGCGGCGAATGCTGCCGGCCAGTCGGTGAGCGGGAAAAACCAGTAAACAACAAACGGCGTGTGACAGATTAGCAGCGCTGGCTAAAGGACCTTCCACTGACACATCATTTCTCTCGCTCCGCGAGTCTGTTTCACGGCAGCTGTCACCAATAAAACAGAAAAGCAGGGGATGGGGAGGGGGTGGCAGCGAGGTGGCTTTTGTTCCACATCCAGAGAGGTGAAATGAGGAAGATGAGCCGAAGGAGGAATGAGGAAGAACATGGAGATGGGAGGGAGGGTTAGCAAGAGTGACCCGTTTTAAAAAGTCTGCCCTCACTTTTTAATGGAGCATTATCTGGAAAAGCAGGGCAGGTTTTTCCGCTGACTCTAATTAGCCTCGCTAGTTCTTTTTAGGTCTGCAGTACAAATTGCAGGTGTCGTCCTGAAGATGGTAATTTTAGTTCTGTCTGCATCAGCCAGTGTGGTACAGTCAGCAAGGAGTGTAAGCAGTATCTCAGTACTTTATGCAAACACATTTGTTAATAACTGCAGTTGTGCAGGTCGACCCAACTTCCCCCTGGTTTCAGAGAGGAGCCAGGTCAGTACGGTGCCAGAGAAGGCTGGTGGGCTACACCAATAACCCCCCATCTACCTCATGGCCTACACACAGCCCCTTCAGGGCCAGATTCTCTACACACACACATAGCACCGCATACATCCTGGCAAACCCATTTTTCCTTGACCTCCATCTGGAGGACATTCTCAAAGTTTCTGTCGTTCAGTTCACAAGAAGCAAAAACTTTGCTAAGATAATGTGACTGAAAGAGGAATATTTTAGTAAAGATGAGTTGTTCTCATATAAAAGTGCATATTTGATGCATCAGCATTGTTTTTAATCCATCTAAACTTTTATTTGTTACAATTAATCTACATCATTATGTACAGATTTGCTGCCTGAGGGGGCTGTGAAGTGTTGAGCAACACTGCAAGACAAAGCTGCTTTGTTCACGGCTGTTCAGAAACTCTCATGTAAAGCAGCATAATAACCTAAATGTGGACGATAAACTCACGTGTAGTTTTTTTTTTTAGTTGAATTCACAATATTAAAACAGAGGTGGATAGTAATATGAGAAAGCTTCCTCATCTTTAAGTTTGGATAATGAATACGTTTAAATGGAAAGTAGCCAAGTCAAATACAAAGAAATGTAATAAATGGCTCATTTTAATATAAACTCTGATTATTAATCCATATACTGAGAAGCTAGCAAGGAGAAGTCTGACTTCTGCAAACACTTTTCACTCAGTATTTTCTGGAAGCTGACAGTCACTTAGTTAAACTGTAAGTTTACTTATAAACAACAATCTTAAATTGTTTTATTTGTGTGAGTTTCTGGTTTAATCTGAAATACATGGGGTTTTTTTTTTTTAGCTCATGCATCTCTGGTGCTCCTGACAGTTGTATACTTTATCTTCCTGCACAGGTCCCATACGATGCTTTATGTCGGGTTGGCTTTATGTGGTTGGGTTGTTTTGTTTTCTATGTGGTCTATTTCTCTGGTTCTCTGTTTACTTCCCTTTGCTTTTGTGCTCTTTTTCTTTTTTTCTGTCCTCTCCAGTCAAGTCGAGCAATCCTTTGTAAAGTCTGTAACACAAACATTTATTTCAAATAAACAAAGAATTCAGATTATCAAGGGGACTTTTATAAACGTCCTCTTGACAAAGCAGAATTGTCCAGCACAACACGGCGCCCAGACTGTCATTCTGCTTGCATTAATACGGGATAAGACAAGTATATAAAGGTTAAAGGTTAAATAGAAAAACAGATTTCCAGAGATTGTCAATTAAACTGAATATGTTCAGAAAAAAACATGCTTTCTTCTGAGATACTACAGTGGTGGTTCATGAGAGTTTTCTGGGGTTCAGACTGGTAAACGTATGGGTGCTACTGCTTTAAGTGACAACATTATAAGCTTTTTTGAGAAAGCAAAGGCCAGGGCAATGATGACGATGCATGGGGCACACGCAGGTGTCCAAGCTAAAAAAATGTAGCCTAACATGTCGTCTATATTCACCAGAGTGTAAATTGACGCTTTACAAAGTGTGTCAGAGGCAGCAAATTTCTCATTCCTAGAATGTACGTGTTATATCTGGCTCATGTGTTCATCCCAGATGGCTGGAAGTGCAGCAGGAGATGTCGATGGTGGGCCAAGAGAGCGCCAACAGCTAAGTGACACACATTGGGCCTGTCTGCAATGTTGCATTGTTATGGACACGTTGTTTGAGTCTGAAAACCATCAATGAAGCAAGACTGATATTGACTGTTTTGGATCTCTTGTTCTGTTCAGAAAGGTCGTGAGTACACTGATGTCTCAAGTTGCTGGAAATGTCCTGGTTTGCAGTGTTTTGTGTTGTTCTTAGTTCTGGGTTATTGTTTTATTTTGTAATTTTTCTTGTGTCTTCTGTTTCAGCCTGTTGGTTTGTTAGTTCACCGGAGGCCTCGGAGGCCTGTCCTACGAAGCGTGATTAATAAAGCTTTATTACTGTATGTGTTGTGTGGATGAAACATGGGTAATGCGGTGCGAACTGTCTGTGGGACAGTAAGCGCCCGACTACCATGTGTTGCTACAAACGCTCTAACAGCTGCATATGTATCTCATCCCATCTGATGGAAATCTGGACCTTTGGTACAGCATGTCATCTGGAAAGTCTGACGGGTTGGATCTGTCCCTAAGCTCTCTCGATCCGTGCTGCAAAGTCATCAGGATCCATTTAAAAATGGGCGGGACATTTATTTTATGAGATCTGATTGGTCTGGAGGTGTTTTTATACTCACTGATCTCTAATCCCAGATCATAACCTGCTCCGGAGCAGGTTAGCTGTTCAGCATGTGTTGCTGCAGTGATACAGCTGGATCAAAAGTAAGCCAGCTTCATAGTACAGAAAATCCAGAAGTAATTCCTGAAGTTACTTCGATAAGTGAATATCCAGCTTCCAGGTCTCTGGTTTCATGTAGATCATCCATATTATATGTGTTGTTATGTTTCTTGTGTATTTATATCACTTGGTTTCAGTTCCCTGTTCATCTGTGAAAAACACAGAGATGTCGACCCAAATGCAGGACTGACAGCAGGAAGTGAAATGGTTTTAATTTAACTCTAGATACTCTAAAGTATAAAAAATGGGAGAAAGTAACACAATAAGCAGACGACAACAAATAAACCAGCGAAAGTGAACAGAAAACCAGGCTTATAAATACAAAGACAAGACAACATGACGCAGGTGGAAATGATCTACTACATTAACCCAAGTGAACTAAGAAACAGGAAGTAAATCTGAAAACAAGATAAAAAAAACTACAAAATAAAACAGGAAACCAAAAAAACAGAAAGACCAAGTCATGACAAAAAGCTTAAAATGTTACATATTATACAAACAGTTAATGTTACATTATTAACGCCCTAAATAAACACCCACCAACCCATCTAAATTATTTTTAGTGGGTTTAAATTAACTTATTAGTAAATAGAGAAAATAATTTTGGATATTTGTCCTAGCAGTCCATGTGGAACACTATTTCACAACATAAATCCACTGGCTACAGTTTTAGAGTCTCATTTAACCACTAATGTTCGAATAAGGTGCAGCTGAATGAGGAGTTAAATTTTAACAACATGGCAGCGGCTGGACGGTGTTTAGAAAGAGGAAGGAGGGGAGAATGTTAAGTAATTAGACAAAAAAGGACATTAAATACAAAAGCTGCTTTCAGGTCATGAGTAGCTGATTTGAAACAAGAAGAAAGAAATCATGTAAATCCAATGCAGGTGCATGAAGCTGAGTTTATAATCTGGTTCATTTTCCCTCAAACTAACTGAACCAGTAGATATTCTACACTGATTTTCTGCAAAGCATGTTGATAACGTTTGCATTGCAAAAGCTGCTGAAATGCAGAATTCATTCACCATATTTCTTAATTTAGGTAAATCTATGCCAATTAGCCTTAATCGGAATATTGCTTAAGAGGATTATAAATAGTTTAAAAATATGATACAGTGTAAAGTTCATTTAGTTAAACAGAAAAAATCCTTCTCTCGGCAGAGTCCTGTGTTCCTATCAGTCATCACATCTATAATTCCTAGTGGTCATGGGGAGATCATACAGGTCTGGCCCTGTCCTGTTTAATATCTAATGGGAGACTGCCTGGTGACCATACGTGCCAACCTGCAAACACCCTGTTCCTCTCACATGTGCCATATGTGCAGCCCAGCCCCATTCCATTAGCAGGTCTGGAGCAGGTCTGGACCCCAGCCCTTCTGGTCTTCCCCTGGCACTGCCACAGGGCATGTTCTCTTACTGCCAGCTGCCCGTTCTGGGTTGGAGGACACAACAGCCGCTGCCTACCTGCATCTCTCAGCAGCCAACTGCTGGTTAGAGTAAGTCAAACTATACCTGGATGTAGAGGAGAGGTTATGAAGCGGAAAAAAACATGAACTACCTACAAACAGCACACTATTGCAGCGCACTGAACACAGCTGTGATTACAGCTCTTTGCAGAGGCTTTATGCACGTCTTCCACACCCAAAGTGGACCCCTCTTTACAACATGGTTATGTGAAGTACTGCCCTGTGATTGGTCAGTCTGTGATTACATGGATTTCTAAAGCTTCTCGTTGAATTTGTGCAGAGACTGATGCCGCAAGCCAGAGCCTGAGTGTCAGCCATACCAGCCCTACCACATGAACATCTCATCAATCCAGCTTTAACGTTTATCAGCTCCAGTGTTCAGCCTCTAAGATGGTTTTGCTTGACTTGATAAATTGTTGATAATTTACATCTATTGTTCAGAGATCGGCCTGTTTCAGTATAATCGGTATGCATCATAT
This sequence comes from Pseudomugil tenellus, assembly GCA_037177515.1. Classification (NCBI taxonomy): domain Eukaryota; kingdom Metazoa; phylum Chordata; class Actinopteri; order Atheriniformes; family Pseudomugilidae; genus Pseudomugil; species Pseudomugil tenellus. Next base: position 20,413,365 of record JBAMHX010000021.1, read on the forward strand.
CAATCACGAGTTCTTTGTTGGTTAAACTGAAGTGAATTGGTGCTATTCCTGGTTGTAATTTTGTACTCAGTTCCGTCAGGTTTTGTTTCTTTGATTGATTCATCACTTAGTTATTAAGTTTGTATGTTTCCAGATAGAAAAAATAAAATTAAAAGGGAGATCCTTTGGTTTGAGCATCACTTGTTCATCCCTCCTGTTTGTTTCTGTTTGTTCTCCACTTGCAAGTTGGGACAATAAATTCTATATAAGTGGGCATCTGTGTTTCATGTTACATCCTCCTTCAAACTGGGATGTATTCAGGAGTTAAAGTAGCACTACACAGATTTCTGAATTGAAAAATTTGTGCTACTCACTTGTGTTGATGACACAGTGACATTTATTATGTTAATTCTTTGAACAGTTCATCAAAAATAATTATGCATGCATGAACACGCTGCTTCAGTACTGACAGTATTCAGTGCTGTTAAATATTTTCACATGACATAAGTGGTCTGACGTTTGTTTTTCACTTTTCACACCCAGAAGTACTATCACATTTAAACTCAAAAGTGTACCAAGTTTTTCCACATTTAAAGAACATTAACAAAAATATGTAGTTGCATGTCAGAAATGAAAAATACAAGATAATTTAATCTACAGACGTCACCATATAAGATGCAATGTGAGGCCAAAGAAGCTTTAGAAACAGTGGAAAGTGTGACCTGACCCTGAGGTCACACACACAATCACTAGGCGCTTGTCTTTTACTTGATGCATTCCTGAGTTGGGTCAAAATGTTGAGTGTGAAGTCATGTAACACGTGTGAGGGCATCTTCCCCTAAAGATGTGGAAACGAAAGCAAGACGAGGGCGAATGGAGGGAGAGACATCCAGCACATCACAGGGGAATGTCAGTGTGTGCCTCTGCAGCCTGTACCTGCCATAGGACCCGGGGCCTCTTTTAATTAATCATCACACGGGATGAATAATTCAGCCATTATCGCTTGGAATAAATAGAAAGGCTGGATTTTCTCCTGAGTTTCATGCATTCAGTTCTCATGTTTCCCTTGATAACCCACTGATTAGAGGTTGGCCAAACACAACCTATACGAAGTGGCAGGATTTTGTCCTACTTAACTAAATCAAACTAAACTAAGATAACTAAATATATAATTTACTTTACAGCTGTAAGAAGTTGTTGAAGAAGTTTCACTTGGTCCAGTGTAATGCTGATGTCCGTACTAGTTGTTTTCAATAGCCAGAGTATGGTGTGGTAAAGATGGGATACGCTAAAACAAACCTGCTGGATTACTGCCCTTCTACGATCAAAATTATTAGACCCTAACTAGGAAATTTCACATATAGGGATGAGGACAAAGTTCTCTACAAAATAAAAACAACATAAACATATTAAACACATATCTGATTTTCTTTGTTTCTCAGAGAGAAACAACAGATGCACGCAACAATCAACTAAATCTAAATAAATTAATAATCTAAAATCTAAATAAATGTAAATTAAACTAAACATCTGGCTTGATTGTGTTCTAACAAACCAATATCTATACTCAAAATGGACAAACTGTATAAAACCGGGACTACATGGATACGTAGGCACAGGGCAGAAAAAGATGCAGTCAGGAGAGGAAGAAACCAGGGAATTTGTCATGCCCTGCTCTGGACTTAATCATCCCAATCACCATCACCTGCTACCAGACTCGTTATCCTCTCACTTGCACCTGTTCCTGATTCCCTTCACAGC
>JBAMHX010000021.1:20431418-20446570 GCA_037177515.1 Pseudomugil tenellus
GGCCAGCGTGGGTAACGTGAGGCCAGCGTGGGTAACGTGAGGCCAGCGTGGGTAACGTGAGGCCAGCGTGGGTAACGCGAGGCCAGAGTGGGTAACGCGAGGCCAGAGTGGGTAACGTGAGGCCAATTGGGTAACGTGAGGCCAGCGTGGGTAACATAACCCTAACCTTAACCCTTCCCTCTGATTTACCATAACACTGAGATTAATTCTGAGATGCCCTGAACTTTCTGTTCATCGACACATAATTAGTTTTCAATGCACTGAATGGGTTCACAAGCAAACAAGGCTCCTCGTGCTCCCAGTCTGTTTACTGGTATGATGTTTGATTGGTCTGAATCGAGTTTGGCTTCCAATCCAGTCTAAGACTATTTCTGTTTTAGTGTGCTGCAGGTTTTATTATTTATTTGGTTTTATTTGCTCTTACTTGTTTGGTTTTTAGAAGCAATTTCTTTAATTGTATGTCGCTTTAGTTGGTTTTTGTACAGAAATGTTCAGACTTTGTTCCAACGAGTTGCTGTAAAGGTTTATACATAAAGTTATACATAAAGTTTAGTTGAGTTTGAGTCCGTGTGCTCAGTGTGCGAACCCTCACCAACCACTCAGGTGACTAAGTTTACATCACACAAGCTAATACCGAAACCATGAATTGACTTCAAGAGCTTTGGCAATTTTTATGGTTTGGTTTAGTTGCACCTAATTAAAAGTTTTAATATTCATTTGTGATCAGCTTAAAAACTTTTCATCAGACCTTTTACATGTATTTTTAAATAATTCCTGCCAAATATTTTGTTTCCCGTCAGATCCAGAGTGGATAAAGAAGATCCTCCAGGCGCCCTGTGTGTTCTGCGACTCGCCCATGATCTAGAACAAACTGTTCAGGGATGTATCGGAGCCTCCGTAGAGCCTCGGATCATAACTTTGTCAAATTCACTGTTGGGAAAAGAAAAAAACCTCATTTAATGTACAGTTTTTATTACCCATAACTTAAAGGTGGAAATAAAAATCTTTGATTATTTGTTGGTACTTTTCTTTATCTCCCAGCTTATGAAGTCAGCAGATGAGCTGCTTAAATGTTTTACCTCAGAGTCAAACTTTTCTATTTCTCCTCCTCAAATGAATTCCCTGTCAGGCGCAGTGTTTGCATAAAGGCGTGCACAATGTGGTTATATGTGGAGGTCTTTATTGTTCTGTTGGACTTCAGGGCACCATAAATAAGCTCCCTCATTTTCTTCATGCTGACTGCATTTCCAAACCTTTGGTGTAGTTTATGCTCCAAGTAAGTGAAACTTACTCTGCGAGTCCTATTTTAGTGGCTTTTTCTTCTTCTTTCTCTTTTTTTTTTCCTTCAGTGCAACAAATAATACATTGTGAATAATACATCTTCTGGAAAAATCTCAACATACCTACTTTAATTGGCACTGTAAAACAATTTCTAAGCTCTGGGAGGAGAAGAAGGAATGTGGTGGTGCTCAGTCATTCTCTCAGATGAGGACTTCCGCTAATGTAAACGTAGAAGAGAGGCGGCGGCGAAGCAGATGAAATGAGCTGCAGGCAGGAAGAAAGTGGAAAGTGTGCTTAAAAACCCGGCGCGTCCCTCCCATGGGAGCGCTTTATAATGAGATTCAGCAGTAATGAGGGACAGAACATGCACCAGATGTGATTCTAATTCTAATCAAGGAGGGGAGGGTGGTTAGAGAGCATATTGTTAAATACAATTAACCCTTTTTTTCCAAATTTGGGGCGAACAAGAGCTGCAGGGAGGGGTTACAGGCTCAGCAGCTTGTTCTCTCGACCCCCTCGGCCTCCTCTTCTTGTCTCCACAAAGGTCAGCGGCCACTGATCAAAGAAGCAGCTGGAACTGAGGGACTGAGCTGGTGGCAGAGCCTCCTTTTCCAGCGCAGCCTCTCATCTGATCAATCTGACCTGGCAGAGGTTTGGCAGGGTGGGGTAGGGTCTAACCTCCCCCCGGTGCTGCTGCAGATGATAGCCTGGCCCGGGGCGAGGAGATGGGAGGCAGCTCTGCTCCAAACAGAAGCTCATGAAAGGGAACTTTCTCTAGTTTTTCCACTTTTATTTCACTGCTGGTACTTTTGCTCCAACAATCGATGAAAGTTAAAAAAAACAAACAACTTTTTCGTAAGAAGATAATCTAATTTTTGTAAAACGATCATTGCATTGAGTCTTCAACTTGTATTTAGCTTTACGGAATAAAAACTCTTCCCCGTTTCAGACGTGTATTGTTTCTAATTTCTAGTTAGACATGAGAAATATAATGTATATGCTGCCATTATGGTGCTTCTTCATCACTGCAAACAAAAATTTAAATCTTACAATATGAAATAGTATCTTTTAAGTAAAGTTTATAAAACGCTAAAACATATCAATTAAATCAACTGATTGATAATTAAATAAAAAGGAACATTAAATGATAATGAAAATAGTCTAAAAATGTTACACAAAACTAGATCAATGAAACCGAATGAAGAGCAGAAAGTATTAAGACACAAAACCAGTAACACCATGATGGTAGTGGGCAGATTGTTATAATCGTGTGACGTGGAGGTGACCGTGGCTGCTTTTTACTGCCTAAAATCTCAGAAGTAAAAACAAATTCATGGATTTCTTCCATCAATACACAGAAAAATGACTGGACCACCTTCGTTTTCCAAACACATGTACCCGAATAATCAGTTTCATGATATTAATACAACCATGACACATTGCCCTCATACAATATGAAATAATAATAATTAATTTAATAATGTGTTCAGATTTTATTGTGTTTCAAATCATGATGTAAATCTGCTCCTCGATGATTTATTTTATAATCAGATTAACACCTTCCTCATGTTCAGACTGTGTAAAATATTACTGCAATATATCCTAAATACTTCTGTATGAATTACTACAAATTTGTGCATGTTATGAATATAAATTAAATTCCTAGCAAGCTAAAATTAAAATCACAGAGAGACAAGTTTAGGTTTATCTGCTAATTATGATTATTACTGTTTGTCCATTTGGAGAAATGTTCATGTTTCAAACCGGGTATAAAGTGATAAAATGTGAAAATACCGGTTTTGTCTCTGTGTTTACAACATAAACACATCTTTCCGGAACCTGTAGCCCCGCCCCTGTAGCCCCGCCCCTTCCTCCACCCACACGTGCAAACACCAACTGTCGGCGATGAGTTTGTACTGCAGTTACTGAGCAAAGTTTCATTTTTACATATAAATGTCTCATTTTTAGCACAATTCTCTGCTATTCTGTTCATATGTTCTTCATACGACTTTTTGGTCACTTTAATTTTCCTTTTTAGTGTTTCTGTAATTACAGCGCCACCTACAGGTCTGGCATAATATGCACTTTTTGGGTTAATTCCTCTAATGGAAACCCTTAAATATAAAATAAATACCTTTTAGATTAAATCTGTTCCGTTTCAGGTAGACGGACAGATTTTGATTCAGTACAACATAAATTACTGAAAGACGTTAAATAAAATGACATATAAGCTCAGTTAAACATGAGACATTCAGTTAATCTGCAGATTTATAGTAGCTTTGTTTATTTTTTAGAGTTATTTACCAGACGCTTTTATCCAAAACGACTTACATTTCTTGGGTCAAAGGGTTCTGTGTCTTACCTTTGTGTTGCAACTAAACTAGTCCTAAAATTTTTTAACCATTTTAATGTATATATTGTTACATTTTCATTAAACCTTCGGGATTAAACCTTTCTGCGGGTTTAATCCCGAAGCATCATGGTGATAATAAATCTACACGGATCAGAAATTCATCCTACAAGAACGACTTTGTTGCATTAAAAGGACCAAAGGCCAAATCATTTAATGCTTTTGGTTTTTAGGAATGATTTTTTAGCCATAAACACACATCCTATGCTGGATCTTACATATGAATGCCTCGAGTTTGTGGAGGACCTGATTGTTTATCCCAACTGCATGATGCCACCTAGAAAATTCAATATAAAAGAAAAAATATCAGCACGCACACAAAAGTTAATTTAATCTGTATCTGTTTCACCTAACAGAGTAACATCTTTAATTTAACATGCAAATAAAGCTGATCTGCAGGTATTTTATACAAAATAAGTTCATATAAACCCTTATTTTAAACCGGAGGTGTGATGTCAGCTGAAATTTGAGGAAGGATCCAGTGTGGCATTTTATCAAATCACAGTTTAATCAGTGCAGAAATAGCAACTGAAATCTTTGGCATTGGGTTTCTTTTTTTCTTTTAGGCCTGGCTGTGATAGGTTTGCTGCGTTTGGCACCTCTGTGGCTGTCAGGTTTGTTTTTCCAGCCTGGGGAATTGCTGCTCGCTGTGTTGTTTGTCAAGTGGAAGTGGCTCCTCAGGTTGTAATGCTGCTGTCACTGCTAGGTGGAGACTGTTAGGGGTTAGCTGTGTTTGGTTGATCCTCCTCCCGCTTTAATATAATAATCCGTCAGAGCATCTCCACTTGTAATTACCTGCTTCCCCTCCCTTTCTCTCCCACTGTCTTTGCTCTCAACACTTCAAACGGGATTTTTCTCTTTGCATACAATATTTATGTCCTTTATGTCAGTGGCTGGAAGACATAAAACATTCATGGCACCTTTTCACACCTTAATTTCATGTGATATTCCTTTTGTTTTGTTTAGACTAGATTTGGAATATGATATGTCCCACTGTGTTCTCTTGAGGGTATTGATTCATTTTGTTGCTCTGCAATATTTCAATTTAGCCTGTAAGGCAGCAGCTGCTTCAGTGCCTTCGACGTGTGACGAAGTGCTTCAGACTATTTGCGTTATTTTACATTTATGAGAAATCTAAATTAGGACTGGGCAGCCTCATGCTACATGCATGGAAACTCTCATTTTAATATATCTGGACACTGTGAGAATTGTTGCACAAACTTGGCTGGACTTCTTCGCATCAGTTTTTTGCTACGGTAGACAATCTTTTTGCTTTAAAAGCATTTGCAATCAGCACAGCTCATTTGCAAAGTCAGTCAGAACATTTAAGCCTTTGATTTCCCAGAGCTGACACACAAACCCTCCTTTCCTCCTCTGTAGTTAGGGCGACATCCAGACAGGAAACAAATGTCCCCCCAGCTGTAAACATGGCTGTGTATAAAGTTTGAGCTCAGAAACACACCCTGATAACCATTATGCAGAAAAAAGCGCGTGTGATTTCTTGTACGCCCCCTCCAGGCTTTGTTCTCCTGCTTCTAAAGTATCTAAATTGAGCCGCATCCTCTCCAACGTGTCAGCGCTAATGAAGTCGCTATGTAAGGTTGTCTTCAGCTCTTTCAGCACTGATGGGGTGAACATGGTTGTCAAACTGGTCGATCCCCCCTCCCACCTTCTCAGCTCTCTTTTACTCCCCCGGGAAGCCAGGGGGAGCGGGAGGCGGGTAGGAGGGCAGTGACCCGAGACGAGGTGCGAGGTTGTGTGAGGGGGGAGCTTGTATGTCCATCATTAGAGTCACTATTTGTTCCTGCCTTTGAGGGCGCTGAAGTGGAACTAATACTGCGCAGCAGAATGGGGGGGTGCTTTTTACTGCAACATTAATTAAGCTCATTCCCAACATGCTCCCCGTCTCCTCTTGTTCTGCTGTAATTAAGTGGATGAGCTGCATTGTGGGTACAGTTGGTTTAACCTTTTCGGATGTTCTCACTTTAAGGAGTGATGGAGAGAAAACATCTTCACTCAGGTGTTTTCATAGTCGTCTTATCCAAATTTAAATATTCAGATTTTAAGTGTGCTTCAGTGTATTTCAAGCATATTATGAGAGCTTTACTGGAACTATGTAATATTAGCATTATTTACCCATTTAGTTATTAAAAATCTACATTTTCATGCTCCAATTGTAAGAAATAAAAATGTTTTGAAACTTTTTGGCTGGAAAATCTTTAAGCTAATAATGTTTTTGCACTCTGAGTTGTTTTTATGTGTAGTATTCCCCAAAATTATACTAATGCTGGATAACAAAATGAGAAAATGCATTATTCAATACAAAAGGGAGCCTAAATAATACAATTTTCTTTATTAGAAATTGGTTAAAAAATGTTCCTTCGATCACAAACCTATAAGTTAAAGTGGAACTACTGAAATTTGATGGATTTTGGTGCGTTGGCGCTCCTTTTTGGATGCTAATTCTGCTAATTCAAAATAGTTCAGATGTTTAGATGAGTTTCAAGACTGTAAAACAAAAGTTTTTATTTTCATCTGAGTTAGGTCACGTAACCTGGAAGTCATTCCTGCTCTGTGTAGCTGTACTGGTCCAAAGCTAATCATCTTTATAATCAAGTCCAGACATGTGTAATAGTAGCGAGCATGCACAGATGATATACAGATACACACATTCTCTCTCATATAAGTTATGAAAAGTAATTTTCCTGATGAAAAGTGAGGAAGGAAACAACAAATATTATACCTCATGCATGTTCATCATGATAATTTAATTAGTTCCAGAAACCTTTGAACATGTAGTCATGGAGCAGAAAAATTATGGGGTTTTGCAGGAAAACACTAAAATTAATCTGAGATGGTTTTTGTGCTGAGAGAGATTTAAAAAAAAACAAAAACAATTACCTGATAGTACACAGATCCAATGTTTTCAACCAGTCAGATGAGGAGGATTAGCGGTGACGTGGAGGAGGTTCATTTTCAACACCTTTGATAATGAGGCATCCCTCCGCCAATTAATTCTAAGACAATCAATTGATCTGATCATTATCAGATTTCTAGCAACCTGTAATTATCTTGAGGCAGTTATGCTGAAACAAGGGATGGTCTCAAAGGTGTGTTTGATTTTCTCAGTTTTAATCTGTGCTGGTCTGAACTGCACAGTTTGGATCAAAAGCCGTGTTCACATTAACATGCGTAAAAACTCCCAACATGGCGTCAATTAGTAACGTGTCTGTTCGAAAACGCAAAGAATTGATTGAAATATCGTTCCCATCTCTTACGCCATGTTGCTTAGTAGGAAAGCTGATTTTCCTTCTCCAGTATCATTTATATGCTCACGATCATCTGATTTCTGGAGTGGTAACATAACTGAAGCCATCATGGAGACGGCATAATGTGATTATGAGAAATCCGATTAACACGCCTAGATGTAAACCTAACATCTGATTTGGTTTTTAGATGTGTGTCTTTTCAGTTTATTCAACATCAAAAACACGATGAGGTTGCAGGAAGTTGGAGTATAAACTGAAGTATTCATGAGTAGTTTCACTTTCAGGCTCATTAGCTTCTGTGTTAGCATCTGATGCTAAGCCTTTGGACGCTGTAAAGTCTCAACAAATACCACAAGTTTATGTAAGTTATGCCACTATTTACAGTAATGCAATAGAAAACATAGTAGGAATAATTATGTAGGAATGTAGGAATAATTAGCAGCAGCTAAGTAAAAGCCGCCGCTTTGGTTTTACTTTTTTTCTTTTTTCATGTGATTGGTTGAACTCTGCTCCTGTTTTTAAATTAATCCAAACATCTTTCTGTATTATTCCTGACACTATTAATATTATTATGGAAACATTTTTACAGTTTGTTTTTGCTTCATTATGAAAGTTTTATTCATAGTTTGCAGATATTAAACTGAAGCTGCTGTAACATACTCAGTGATTTGTGATCTTTTTGTTTTCAAGTCTGAACTTTGATGGTTCGTCTCATATGAGAGGAACTCGCCCGCATGCTGGATCCAGAACCACATCGGATGAAATGAGGTGATGAATGAAGTCAGATACGGAGCCTTTAAAAAAACGAGGTCAGTGTTGTTAAAACACTTTGCCTGCTAACACGAAACACAGCTCTACATATCACATTTCAATGGCGATTGACTTCACTGTTAAGCAGTAATTTATTACTGTAACCATGACAACAAGTATCCTAGTTTAAACTAACATCTGCTTTATTGAACTCCTGTTTATATTCATTATATTTGATGAAATCCTTATTGATTGTGCTTATTTTATGGCCTTTATATTTATTCTACAACATTGATGTGACAACACGTGTAAATGAGGCAAACGGAAAGATTTCTGTCTCATCTCATTATTGTGTCAAATGCACCTGTCTAAATACAACTTGCAGCTTATTGAAAGAGTGAAATAAGATTAGAAAAACCAGTAATGCTGTAAACTGAACATTGAAATATGTTGGTTTTGTGTCTTTTCTCTTAGTATGTGGAAACCAGGTGGATAGTTGTTCTTTGTTCTGCTCTGGAGCCCCTAATGGATGAAGAGTGAACTGCAATTTTTGACACTTGCAAACAGGTTTTTACTTTTGTTCAACAGAGGTTGCTGCTTGGTTAATAACTGGAGAAACCATTTGTTTATTGTGAGTAAATATATTCTAAAGTCTTTGGTAATATTTTCTTTTTAATGACAAATACGACATAAAACAGCAGCAACTTAAAACCACTGGAGAATTATTTTTATATGTCAATTACTGAATTTTACTACTTTAAGATTCTAAGCAGGCTTACTGCAGCGGATTTAATTATGTCTCGGTTTAATGAGATCTGTGTGTTTTCAGTATGATTGATGGATGGTTGTTTTTCAGTTGTTGCTCCAAATTGAATCTTTTTTCTTTGTGACTTTAGGATGACAGCATTAAGTGATGAAAAAGCCCTTCTGGCTCTGCACGCGCGTGCTTCAGCAGATCTTAGAGGAAACATGGCGTTCAGCAGGCCCTGCAAGACATCAGATGCTGTTCGTAAACGCAGCAGATGACGGGTGTCTGTCTCCATCAGCGCCGGCACAGAGAAGTGACAGCTCTCTGTAACTGTGACAAGCCGGGTTGCAGCGCAGACAGATTGCCTTCAGGTGGATCCATTTTCAACAATCTCCCCAAGAATATGGAGCACTTAACTTCCTTTTGATGGCTGAAGGGCTCGCAGCGTCTTTTATTTTTCTAAATTCAGCTGGAAGAGAAAGCGAGGGGGGAGATGGAGGGGAAACGGCTCATTTGAGAGTTTGCTTTAATATCTGTCTTTCAGAGATCAGAGGATGTCACATTCTCACACCTCACATTTCACAGCATCTATCACAGGCCATGTAAAATTCCCTCAAAAGTGGATTATGCAATAAAATAGCAGTTTTGGGTGACATGCGTCTGCCAAGAGGAGGAAGGCGGTTACAGACCTATTGCCTTTTACAAAAGGGATTTCATCATGCAGGGACTCTGCACATTTCTCCCCTTTGTCTTGTGATTGCAGCCAATGATGGAAATTAGAAATGAACTTGATATCCCCCCCCAAAGCCAGCCTTGTGCCCCGACCATGCGGATAACTTTACCTTAAAGCCAACGTAGGCTTTTCATAACTGCTCATCCAACTTATGGTTGACACTGTTGGAGCAGTAGATGTAAAGAGTTTTCCATCTGCAGGGGGGGGGGGAGAACTTATTTCAGAGCATGCTTATGCAGAATTTCTAATGAGTATTTTTTTTTTGTTTTGTTTTGTTTAAAAGGGGGGGGCGGAGGGGGAGAAAAAAGGGAAATACCGGTAATAACTATGTGCAAAACCATTAGAATGAATATTTATGTTGCTTGTTATGAAATATTCATTAAGTTGGTTTAAAAAAAGAACAGGGGGAGAGAATGAGGGAAGCAAGAGTGTCTGCTTGTGTGTATTTGTGCAAAATGGGGGCGGCAGGGGGCCCTTATCACCTATTGCACAGGAGCACTGACAAAACCCCGCATTGGATATCTGACATCTCTTAACAAAAGCAGCAGTAGTAGCATCTTCTCTCTTTTTTACTGTCTTCTTATTTCTCCACCGGAGGTGATACGAGCCCCTCCGTTTATCCGATCTCCACATCTCTCTTTCTCCACCTTTCATTCCCTTACTTCCCCTTTTTTCCATCCACCCAAATTAAGAAATTAATGAGGGATAGGTTCTTTACCAACTGCCCCCGCAATGTTTACCACTGATGAAATTATAATGTAGGCCCTGCTGTATTATTTATAAGCCAATTAGGGGAAGTGTTACTTGATTTGATGGGGAGCCGACACACAGAGTACATTTAACTAATGGAGAGCAAGAGAGTAAAGGGAAGGAGGGGAGGGAGGACAGCTGAGGCGGACCAAGCCGTACGTTGCTCTAGGATTACGTGGCTAATTGCCCTGCTTTATCTGTCTGTCACGGATAGCCATGCATATTTTAGCGTTCCCAAAGACTTTGATTGTTTGCACTCGTGTTGGGGCTGTAACAAGTAGAGCCAGAGTGGAGTGTAGTTAAAAACTGGCAGCAGGGGAGGCAGAAAGGAGGAGGAAGGGGTAATGGAGAGGAGGACGACGAAGAGGAGGAGGGGTGTAGGGTTGGGGGCACCCTGCACAAAACATTGTCACATACTGTGACAGGTGGAGGAAGAGTTTTGACAGGAAGCAAAGGGATGTTGAGGTGGGAAAGTGTAGCAGCATAAAAACGGAGGAAAAAAGTGAAGTGGAAGCTGCTCGTGGAGAGGATTGCAATTACACAGCAGCTCGAACAGGAATTCATTTCATGCACAACTCACTGACCTCTTCTGCAAGCGCTTCACAAACGGTTTTATAATTGTTTGTTTCTGATTTGCATGGCTCATTTGCACCACATTAGGGCAGAGTTGTGACATTTCAGGAAGCAACACGAGCTGCACCGGCAGCTGGACAAACACAAAAGGAAGTTTTACACTTCATTAAACTATTAATCCTGAAATAAAACTGCAATTTTTTTGCCTTTTTTTGTGAAGATTGAATGTTAAGTTCATTTTTTTTTGTCATAGACTGATTAAAAAACAGAAAACTTAGTGATAAAAGCAACGTTCTGTCAGAATTTAGGCTAGAGGCAGCAAATTGAGTCCATATCACCTGCAGTAGTCTCATCCTGGGCATGGTCGGCGTACAGCACCGGCATTATTACACAAAAATACGTCCATGTTTCACATGTTTTGAGGAGGTTTAGGTAAGATTAATGTTGCTTCATTGATCAGTCAGTGAATCTTAAACCTGAAATGAAAAAGACAGAAAGGTTCAGGATTGTCTTTCCCACCAGGGTTCTGCTGGGAACTGTTCTGGTTCTGGTTCCTGTGATGGAAATAATGGAAGGAAGGACCAAAAGTTCCTGCAATCTTAAATAGTTTTAGCAAAAGTTTTTTTGTCCATCCACAAACTCATGTATATTACAGATGAAACCTTGTTGTTGCTGGAAATGTGAGTTTGCTCTGGAATAACAGGTATATTTGTGTCTTTTATTTATTTGGGTCTTCCTTTACAGACAGAAGGCCAAGCCCCACGGCTCTGCATTCAGCTCATACTGACAGATCTGAAGGAACCTGCTTATAGTCCAGGATTGCAGCGTCGACGAGCAACTCTGACTGATGAGCCTTTTGAAAGTTGATCAGACACTTATGTGAAGAAGGGGAAACTGGAGCAAAGGCATCCTTAATTATCTGATGAGGGGTAGCTTATCTGAACGGCTTCTTTTTCTCTCCTCTTTTATCCCACCAGATCACATGGCGCATCTTTACATAACAAAAGAGCTACCTGGCGGGCCGAGCTTCATCTAAAACTCCGTTCTGATCCAGTCACTCTGCTTTTCTAACTCTGCGTTCTGGTCAGAGAGCAATCCACATTAAGTCCCAGCTTCGCATAACATAAGGCGACGCATTCTGGAGAATTTCCATCAAAAAATGCTCAGCGAGGATGTAACGGCCGAGCATATTGGAACATTTACGGCTTTTCTCCCTGCAATGAGTGTGTAATTAATTCACGATTAAAAGTATTAGTACAGGCTTTGTATGGTGATTTATTTAAAGGCTGGTACTACTGCTGGCTCGGTTTCCTCCTTTAGGAAATGGGTAATAAGATCTGATGCCAGGCCTTCTTTAGAATCCCTCACCACACACACACACACACAAACTGGTCCTGTAATAGTGTGTCTCCTCGATTAGAAGCCCACACATAAGCAGGAGAGCCCTGTCACCACCAGCGTCACAGTCACCATGTTAACTTATTCATCCCTGTTAAAGCCCATGTAACAGGATAGCTGTTAATTAATATAGCTGTCGGGTAAATGGTTGCCGCCGGACCATCGCCATCATCCATCAGTAACATTATCTCTTGGTTGGTTTCATGCCAGGCCTCAGGCTCAATTAAGATAATGCTATGCAAACGAGGTCTCTCGCCATTAGCCTCATCACTGAGGGGCCTTTAACGGCATAATCAGGGCACCGGAAAGAACAATTATGGCGGCACCTTCTCCCCACCTATGATATCAGCAGTCATCTGTGAGGGTGACGGAGGAGTCATGAGTCGTGGCTGCATCCTGACCCAGGAGGTCCAACGGGAGCAGCTGGAGAATGTAGCCATGGCGATGGCAGCCAAGACTGCAGGTCTGCGAACTTTCTAGCAATCTGTAATTATAATGAAGCGCTGCAGTTATACTGAAACAGGTGTTTGATTCTGGAATCTGGATTTTAATCTGTCCTGGTCTGAACTGCACAGTTTGGGTCTAAGCTGTTGACATGCGCAAAAACTCCCATCCATATGGCGTCAAATAATGTGTCCAAATGAAAACATACCCACTAGATCAAAATACTATCAAGATCATACCAAACTGAAAGGTGGGAATGTAGTTCCCTCCTCAGGCCGTGTGGCTTAATTTAAAAACCGAGATAAAAACAAGCGTTTCCAGTAAATCCCCAAAGTGCAATGTTATCTAACGCTGTCCTCGGTGACCTGTGACTCCTTCCTTCTCCAGTGATTATTTTACATGCATGATACAAGTCATCATGAAAGCAGCATAATCTGAATATGAATAATCAGATTAATAGACTGAGATGCCGTGTGATAGACTGGCGACCTATCCAGGGTGTACCCCGCCTCTCGCCCGTTGGCTGCTGGGATTGGCTCCAGTCCCCCCGCGACCACATTTGGTAATAAGCGGTAGAAAATGGATGGATAGACTGAGATGTCGTTTCTAACATTTCAACTGACGCAGTCCCAACATGAGCCGAACAAACCAGAAAAAACACGATGGCATGAGATAGAGGGATGTTGTAGAACAAGCTGGATGGTTCACGTCCAATTTTCAGGCTTCTTAGCTTCTATGTTAGCATTTGATGCTAAGCCTGTGGTCGCCGGCAAGAAATACCACAAGTTTTGTGGTACAATAAGTTATATCACTACATAAACACTCAGGGGAAAAATTCAGTAAAGAACTGGAAAACATAGACGAGGGTTTTCAGAAGTGCATGAAGACACATTACATCCTTTTATCACAATGATCTGAAAACGTCCACTTATTGGATTTTAGCCATATATATGAATCAAGCATAAACACACACAAAGATAGTATGGATTCGATATCAAACAATCACAAAATATATCTGAAACAGCTGGATCGAGTTCTCGCAAACGATTCTCATTTTATTGAACATCTGGAAGGTGAAGTGATGAGAAGATATCCCCAGAAGTTTCTCTACTTGGAATTAACTACCCTATAATCTCTGCATTTTATTGATACAGTATTTCAAAGAGGCGCTCAGCAATGTACATGAAGGTTCTGCTCATGACTGGAAAATTATTTATAAATGTATCTGTAAATGTGCTGCATCCATTTCCCCCCACTCCTGCTGCGACTTCTTATCCACGTTTCTCTGTACAGATGTTTCTGCTCCACATAAAGATCTCCTCTTTTATAATCTCTTTGAAACAATGCTAATGAAAATGTTTTGCTACGGCTGGATAGTAACTTATTAAAAAATAAGATGCTCTACGGTTAGCATCATCTTTACTTCCGTAAACACTACGACGTCACTCACGTTGCATCTTTATGCTGGTCTTTTAATCAAACAGGACACTTTTGGCGTGCATAATTTTCATGCAGGAGATCACAAACCTGTCACATTTAATTGGAAATGGTAAGGAACTCCGTAAAAAAAAATCAGATTCAACAAATAAATCTGATTTGAGCATGAAGTCCTGCAGTTTGAATGTAGCAAGTGCTCAATATCCTTCTCTAGTATCAGCCAGGACACTTTAATCGTCTGTATTGTGTCATTTTGGGCAGCTAAAAGGAAACCTGGCCAACTACAACACGAACTACAAATCTAAAATCCAAAGTTTACTTGAAATAAAGTTGCTGGCCGTGTATATTCCTACACCCGAATGCGGAGCATGAAATCACCATTTGACTCAGAAGAATACCCCACACAATACAATCTGTCCCAGTTTAACTGGTTTACAGATCAGTTGCCGTCCAATATGGCAGATAAACAAAAGTCAGGTGACTCGGTGGCGTCAGTTGCACGTCCTCTGTATGTACTCAGTGATTAATAATTCGGTCCTGAAAGCCTTACTGCTAAATGTGAGAACTACCACTATATCTACCACCGCCGTGTGACAAAGAAGTTACCTGCAACACAAACTACTAAATAAACATGACCTGAAGTCAAAAATGCAAATAAATGCAACAACATGACTATTTGAAAATAATAATATAATAATATTTCAAATAATAATATTTGAAAATAAGTATTTAACTGTTAAGTACTTTGGTTGACTGTTAGCCTTTAAATATGCTATATAAATAAAGCTGACATTGACAGTAGTGTAGTCTAATAAAGTTAAATGCATGAACAGTTTTTCTATATCCAGCTGACACATTGGTCAATTAATCATCGATGTGTTCTTTAGGAATAAAAAAAAAGTCTTAATGTGACTGCTGAAGTTCAGCTCTGAGTCCAGGACTACACCGAGATGTCTGTCATTAAGCTAACTGTCTCAAGCTGATTGCTAACTTTTAATCTAACTGCTTTGGCTCCAAAAACTATTATTTCATTTTCAATTTAAATTAAAATGATCGGATGTTGGTTCTGGAAAAGGGGTTTTCAGGAAGATGAAATGAAGAGCAGCACAGTTATAGTGAAGCTCACTATGGCTTACGATGGTATATAGTTGTGATTTATAGATGTCACAACACTAGATGATGAACTGAAGGTACAGATACAGAATCACCTTTCTTATTTTTACACACCAAAACATGTATAAAGACAGATTTTTTTATTGCATACAGACATTAGACAGACATTAGACAGACAGACAGACAGACAGACAGACAGACAGACAGACAGACAGACAGACAGACAGACAGACAGACAGACAGATA
>JBAMHX010000021.1:20475254-20492815 GCA_037177515.1 Pseudomugil tenellus
ATAAAATAAAATAAAATAAAATAAAATAAAATAAAATAAAATAAAATAAAATAAAATAAAATAAAATAAAATAAACAGACATAAAAACAAACATAAAACAGATACATAAAACAGATACATAATCAATGTAGCTTATTGACTAACAATCACCAAATCTTTCCACATCAAGGTCCAGTTTTGATTAAATTATGGTTGAAATGAAGTGAAATATATTTCTATTGAGATGAAATGAATTATATTTATATAGAAATGAACTTGTATTGAGATGGATCTGCATTTAACGTTTTTGCTCTTGAAGCTTTCTGAGTTTGTCTTGTGTTGTAAAACAGATCATTAATAAAGTGAATTTAACTAAATAGATTATGACTTAAATTATTTTTGCACTGTTTGACTTTAAGGCGGTTTCATTTAACTTTGGGGCATTTTCAACCAAACAGATCCAGTTCTTTCTATTTTAATCTCTTTAGCTTTGATTCAAACACCAGACGTGTTGCTATACTGGAACCAGTTTCTCCCACAGCCAGAGTGATGAACTACAGGTTAAGCCTGTGTAAAAAGAATTATAGCAGCTAAACTTTAAGACTAAAATGTGTAAAATCTCTGTCACTGCAGATCACGGTGCAGTCTGATCACTGCGATGAGTTTAAAATCACAGTTTATAGTTGCAATATTCCTAAAATTAGTTATTTGTTTAGTCTACTATTTAATAGAATAAATGTTAATACATAATATGTTCTGGTAATAACTGTCTGCTTTACAGAAACCAGCTATTGTTTAAATCTGCATTTTATAGACTTCTGAAATTATTACATTAATTTCTCCAATTTGCTTTTTCTAAATCATCTCTAATGTTTTTACTGCTGAATTTAATCAGTTTTCTATTTCTATATGATAGTCTTTTAACTTGTATTTGTCTTCATGCTTGGAGAAACAGCTTTTTAATCCATCCTGTTCAGCTCTTTTCCTGCTCTTAGTTATGTTTCTTTGTATGTACATGTCGCTTTGCATAAGCACATGAAGTTACTTTAGTCTGAAAAGTACAAAGTTAGATGTAAAGAACACAAACGGTGTGTGATGAATTCAAAGCATGCAGATATAAACATCTCTTCCTGTTATAGACTCTGCAGCAGGGCTATTCATCTGGGTCCCACGACGGCCACATCGCCGCTGTTTTCGACGTATCCCTGCAACAACACGCCTGATTTAATTGAGTCTTTATGCAGAACTTCATTGCTGTTGGAGCCATTTAATTTGGGTCAGGTGTGTTGAAGCAGGGACACACTGAAACCCTGCAGGGAAGCGGCCATCCCCTGAAGCTCTAGAGACTGTTAACATGATCACAATGCCTTTGATTGCGATCCATTGCTTTAATGTAATAAAAAGGGAATCGCACTTCAGATTAACCCTTTCATCCATGGTGGTCATGATTTGCATGCTTTTTTCTTTCATACCATTCATATGGTATATATGCAAATGAGCCACTTCAGTGGACATGAGTGGCTCATCCAATACACTACCAATTTAACTGAACATAAATGCAAACATTGTGATTAGGTTCGCCTTTGTCATCAATACGAAAAGAAGGTGATAGATGTCAATTTTATAGAATAATATAAAAATATGACAATAATTTATAAAGATATTATATATTAAAGTAAAATAAATACAAAGTAAAATATCTATAATAAACAAAGTATCATTGTATGTGTCTGTAGTGGTAAAATACTGTATATTTTTTTTAAAAAAGCTGCATTGTTTTTCATTAATGCATGAAAGAGTTAAAGAGTTAATATTGCAGATGCAAGGTAGAGATAAGTCTGAAAATCAGCATCTCTCACAGGACGAGATGGATGAGATCTGACTGACAAGGTGTGCAGACCAGGGTGGCTCAGATTGTTTAATTGACAGGTTCAGTCAGACATTCGAGGGTCCACACGGAGCTCTACGCCGTTTATGCAGATTAACACGTCAAAAGTACAAACAGATAAGCAAACCGGTGAGCACAAATAAGGCACTTAGCCTGAGGGGACGCCATCGTTAACAGATTAAACAAAGTGACTAATCACAAAAACAATCAGCTTCAGAAGCGGAGGAAGTTAAAAGACGGCAAAGTTTGGGGGTAAAAAGCTAAGCCATCTTAATTATTCAGCGACAGGCAGACAAAGACGTGAATTTATAATTAACACAACAATAAAACATAAAAATATTATCTGTCAAAATGAAGTGTAATTTTATTAAAGAGAGGAAGTTCTGCTATTTACATTATGGAAATGAAATTTTAAAAATTAAATCCAAAAGTGATCTTAAGGACAGTTTAGAGGGTGACGCAGTGAGGAGGAGTCGTCATGGGACCACACGGGTCAGTCTGAAGAAGAAGGTGAGATAGCAGAAGACAAAAGCATAAAACTAATCCTTCATGTTTTTCTTAAATATGACATGAGCAGCCGTATTTTCCTTATTTCCTGGACCTGGTTTCCAGACATCCCTGCTCGCGCTGCTATAACCAGCCTTCTCTGACCTTCACACCAAGCCATGGCCCGAAACCTCAGCTATTGATTTTTCTAACTATCTGTTTACTCCTCGTCTGCACACTTTCCCAGCTGCTTGGAGAGCATCGTTTGCCCCGAGGCGATCAGCAGGGCTCAGCTTGTTCCAGTCTTTGATCATCGTTCAGCCAGCGGATTAACATATGCACACTCTCTTCCTCTCTTTGTCGCTGAGCGTGATAATAAATCTACATCCCTTCCTCTATCTCCCTCTCTTTTCTCTCTTGCTCCAATATGGGACGAGCCATGAATCAATCACCCCGCTTTACGCCTCGTGTCCGACATGGATGCAAATCACAAAAGGATCTGTGGGTAAAGCTCTGCTTATTAAAACCCGATGCCTGACTCATTACATCCTGCTCGTGCACATGCATGTCGCCAAGATGAACAGCAGGTAACACTCATGAAAAACAGCAACACTGGTGGAGATAAAACACAGACACACAAGATTAACCGATTTCTAAGACTATTATCTCAATAGAGGCCAAAACTAAGCCTCATCCGCTTTGCCAAAACTAAAAAGAGAATTGAAAGCTAATGAAGTTAATTACCGAGTCATTGTGGGAGGTTAGAGCATCGTCTAAAAGAGGCTTAATCACAGGGAAGCTGCAGAGCACAGGCTGGAGTCGTACCTGCCCTCGCTGTGCAGTAAGCGTACTAATTAAGGTTGGTTTGAGCCTACAACCATCCCAGTTAGCTCACTTTAAGGGCCAGGGCTTGTGGGGTTTAGAACAACACCTATAAGGACTCTGCAAGTAGGACACTGAGCAAATGCGTAAGAGAACAAGCAGAAAGCAGAGGATGTGTGTGTGTTTCCAAGCAGACAGGTGACTTTTGCTTAAAAAGCAACCTATGTGCTTTCTCTAATGGCCACCGGTGAGACAAACCTCACTCCCCGTTGACTTTCTTATTTATTACGACCTAATTATATCAGCGTGTCAGCTAACGCACCGGCTCCTTGCCCTAAATGCTGCAAAGCTCTCGTGGCTGAGCTGGTTCTTGTACACCGTATGTTCCCGAGCCGTGTAGCATTTAACCACGGCGTATGGAGGCGCGCGGCGTTGTTTAGCCCTGCGCTGTTTTTCCTCCCAGCTCAGCCCATCACGGATGCAACGGGCGAGCCACAAGAGCACACGCGCTGAATAAAAATACAGAAGCAACATGAGCCGAGGACTGACAGGAGAGGGAGGAGGTGGAGTGAGTATGGACGAGTTTCCCTCCCCATCATCAGCGTGTCGGACTGAGCGGGCCTGCGAGGTGCCAGAGCTGAAGCCCTATTAAAAGAAAAAGGGGGGGGAAAAAGTTGAAGGCCAGGTTGCCAGAAAAGATCCGTCCTCTCACCTCAAAAACACAACAGCCCCACTCGCTCCATCAGGGTGAGGGGGGGTGACCTGGCGTGCTGGTTCTACACACTGATGAGTCCTTTGGCAGACTTCAAACAGCAGAGCCGCAGACCTCCCCACGACCTGCCTGTGCCGCCTCGTCTTTTCATTTCAGCCTGATACGGGCTGACAGATCGGAAAATATCGATCACCACGCGCTGCGTAAAATTCTCCCCCCAGGTCTGACAGGTGATTACAGACTCTGGATCCAGCTGATGTGTGTCTATGTGCGCATTTAGCTTTTTCCTCATATTCTGCAGCTGCACTGTCTCCAATCAGCCGCAGAAGAGAGACATCTTTCAGAAAGAAGAGGGGGAGAAAAATGCAGACGGGCAGGCAGGCACACTGTACAACACAGAAAATAGGTTATAAAGCAGGAAGAATAATGCATGTGAATTCCAATCATGGAAATTCTAATGATTTGGATGCATCCCCAGCCAGCCCTCCTCTCCTTGTCTGCCTTCTGTCGAGGCCTCACAACTCACCAATCGGATGTGAGCGAAGCAGGCTGCCGATTCAGAGGGTTTGCATTAGGAATGGCCCGTTATTAATTAAGCTCGCAGAGAGGAGCTTTTTTTTCTCTCTTTTTGACAGCGGCTCCCGAAGCGGGGAGCGGTGTGGATCTTGGCGCTGACCTGGCCCAGCAGGGGTAGGAGCAGCGTCTTTGAGGTGGTGGTGGGGTAGCGGGCTTGAATGGGTGGTGGGTGGGAGAGAAAAGAGGAGGAAGAGGGGTGGGGGGGCTGGCTCCATGCCGACAGCCAGGCCTGCCACGTCTGCGTGCCCGCTTTGAAGTGTCACCTTGAGGGAAGAGCCGATGGCCGGGAAGCCGAGAGGGCGGGAGCTGCGGAGAGGAGTGGCGCGGTTGGCATTGCCAGACATGGCGCTTTAATATTGCATGGGCTCCCGTCCATCTCTGTACACACTCAGGACATTCCTTCTGCTTGATTTAGTTTGAAAGTAGATCTTTGTTGTTTTTTTCCTCCCTCGCCATGCTGGGGCTCAACACCTGTGCTGGTTTTGTGCTCATTCCTGCCTGAACAAATGTCAAGCTCTGCAGTCAGAGGAACTTTAACTTCTCCTTTAAGATTATGGGAGCTGACACCGTTGCAACGGGTCTGGCTAAGTGAAGCAGAGCCCATGCATCTGGGATTCTAAATGTCTTGAATTATTTCAAAGCAGAGATCATTTTCATCTCATCCTACCAGACAACATTTCACATAGAAATATTAACATTTAAAAAAAGTGTAGTGAGCATATGATTACATTCAAGAACACATAAATAAATTGACTGCTTATTCCCCAGTGGTGAGCACATGAACTAAGAGGATAATGTTTAATTAAAAGGCACACTAACATTTCTAATTGCTAGCTTTTCCTCCCTTCATCACATCAGACTTGTTTAGAAAATGCAGGAGGCAAGTTCAACTCTTCTTTTTAATAAATAACTCTTTCAGTCCTTGGTGAATCTTGATGAAAGCATCTTAACGGGACAAATAAAGACGCTGCTTCGTTTCCTTCCCGTTCGACTTTCATTGTTT
Source organism: Pseudomugil tenellus (assembly GCA_037177515.1). NCBI lineage: Eukaryota > Metazoa > Chordata > Actinopteri > Atheriniformes > Pseudomugilidae > Pseudomugil > Pseudomugil tenellus. The sequence continues at coordinate 20,480,721 of JBAMHX010000021.1, forward strand.
TTGCTAATTTATAACGTTTCTTTCATCACTTCCTCAAATGCCGCCTTCCTTTATGAAAACGGAGCCATATCGCTGGGGACTGAACTTCAGCTTTCAGTATTTTCTCCTCTCCCTTCAGCGCATCGCTTGCCTGACCTGCTGCCAACTCGGGAAGCCGATGTGACGGAGAATTAAACATGGCGTGAGCGAGAAGATGCTTGCGAGGGAGTTTATCAACAGAAGCTGCAGGAAGGAGGTGTTTTGAAGTGAGCGAAACCATATTTAAAAAAGAACCACTCTCACTGCACGCACTTTCTACCCACTTTAACAACCGTCCCAGTTCACAAATAGCAGTTTTAACTCCCCTGATTAGCACTGACATCTGCAGCCTTTCATCTCTCCCTCCATCTTGTTTTTTTAATCAGATTAACCCAAACGGGCATCCTTTAATGGCCTCTTTTTTAGGGAAGCTGAAAGAGGAGAGATAATTAAAATAATTAAACCGCTGGGACCGGTCTGTGCGCTCATCTTCGGCTCTTTTCTTTTCTTCTTGCCTTTAAGTTTTGATTCCGCCTTGCTTAGTGATTCAAGCAGCACAGAGAGAGAAAGGATCATCATCCTCATTTAATTGCATTAAGTTGGCTCTCGGAGGTCCAATTTTTCCCTCCAAAACCGACAGCCAGCGTAGGATCTGATCTTTAGGTGCATGTCAGCCATCTAAATGTGGAAGTATAAAGGGGGGAGGAGGGCACCGCTTCTAAACAGCCTTTATGGAGCATATTTATTTAGTCAGGGAGTTTATTTTGCATAAGGCCGAAGATAAAAAAAAAAAAAAAAGAAAACGGGGAAAAGTATCCTCCTTAATGATTATTTATTCATGGACTTTTAAGCTTTTAATGAGGACAAATGAAGCCGTTTTTCACAGTGTCAGTATGTAGTATGCTTACCAAAAATACTCTTGTTTAGCATTTTCTTTTTGCACTGTGTGTCCATGAGGAATAAACACTAACATTTAATAAATATAACTAAGAGTTTGGAGCAAGACTTTTTAAGCAATCAGTTTGTTTTGATCTTGCATAAATATCAAATTTCCAACATATTTTGATCAGACTCTGTGATGTTGATGATAATGATTTATTTATTATTAGTAATCCTTTTAATTGAGGTTAAATTGATGACCACTGCAGGAAAATAATGTACTATAAGAGCCTAGAGAGACAAATTCATCATTTTTTTTCCAAACTGGAACACACGCACAATAACTTTATCATTCAGTCACCTCCTCAACTTGACAAATATAAGCTCCTTTCTATCAATTATTCACCCGTTTAATTTATTCTCACTCCTGCAAACACATGTCATGTGCTGGTACCTTCTATACTGACAAGAGAGCGGAAAGAAATGTGCTGCAGCATTTCAGATATATTTTACATTATAGGTGTTCATATCTTGAGAATCATAATTACTCATCTTCAGATAAATTCAAACTTTACTTCCTGTCAAAAAAAGAATCTGATGAATTCTTGCATGAGGGTTTTAGTAAAAGCAGCAGCCCCGACGTCCTCCTCAGAGTGCAGCCCCGAACTTTACACAAGCTTGGATGCCCCCCCCCTCTCCCCCAAACCTCATACACTTTCACTTCATTCAGATCATTTTCACATTTTCACAGGGTTTCATTTTAAGTTGGCAGGAAAAAAAAGAAAGAATCCCTCTGCTGGATATACTTAAGATTTATATTTAAATTTTCATGGAATCTTTGAGAACATTGAGGAGCAATTTCACATTTGCACTGACATCTAATTTCTCAAGTAGAGTCTGAAAGCACAAATTGCCAACGATTCCCTATGTGCCCAATTATCCTGCATCAATTTCCTTGACCCTGTGGAACGCTGGTAAATTAATCATACCACTTTTTTTTTTACTGTCTCTCGTGCAATACATATGCACACGTTTGATAAACTAATCACACTTGGTTGGTTATACTCACACACACAAAAAAAATCAGTCCCAGAAGCAGGATGAGAGGCACCAGCAAGGACCAGAGATTTGGAGGGTGGAAAAAAAAAAAGAAGCACAAATGGTCATTAACATGTACACACACACACACACGCACACACACACACACACACACAAAACAACACAGGAATATGATGATGATTTTGGTTTCAAACATGTATATTACAATTAAATTTATAAGGTAGCAAGTTTTAATCAGATATTTTATGTAGCTGTACTGGCTCTAGCCCAGCATGTGTGTTTATTAAAGATGTTTCAGTTTTCCAGTATTTGTTAAAGGATTTACTATGTATTCTTAAGTAAACTATATATTTTTAAATAAATCAAAAGCATATAGAAAAAAACACACAGCTGGTAATATCACTAGTGATGTCAAACCAGTATACTGACCTTCCAGCACAGCCAAAGCTCTTGAATCATCTTCAATCATTAACTGTGTCACAGCATCTTTACCAGGCTGCTGTACCTGTTGATCCCAACATGGCGGACGTCTCGAGCGCCAGGCGTCCGTTTCTGGAGTTACAGCGACCTCTAGTGGAGACGTAACGACAAAACGTCACACGTGTAGAGAAAACGATTCAAAACACTTTAAAAATTAATAAATGAGGTACATGGCTTGTGGAAAATAGTTAGACTTCCACTTAATTTAGTTAAATTTAAAAAGAAACTAAAAAGTGCTAAAGATAAAGAAAACTCAGTTAAAATTTTAGAAATGCTTGAATGTCTTTCCAATTACACTACATAAACTCCCATCGTCCATATATTAGCTGATTCACATGGATATCATTACTACAAATAATGAATAATCTTTTAAAGTTTATATTTCCAACGCAATTCCGCTTCCTCCCCTTTTCCATTTATCCAAAGTAAAACGCTGAGGAGCAGTTAGCTTAGCTTGTGATTTTCGGCTCCTGGACACTCTTACTTTACAGCTTATAAAACTCATAAAATTTACACATACAAGTAATAAATACGCAAAAGTACTCGCCTTCAACATTTTTAATAGGAGCTTGTGAGATTTTGTAGGCGGCTTTAGTACCTTTGTGCGCTAAACTGCCTGTGAATAAAGATGGCGGCCGCCTTCAACTGCTGGATTTTCCCTCCAGTGTTGCTCAGGATGGACGTCTGATGGAAGTGATGACTCTATGCAAGCTGGTGGGGTTGTTTATTATTTTTCTTTTAGGAAGTGGTTTATATAAACTCAGTTTTTGTAAACTTAAATAATGTGGAACACAACCGCTTTGTTTTAATTAGAATAAAACTGGACTACATTTAGTTATCTGTGTCTAAGATTTGAGTCTATATACAAATTAAGCTGGATTAAACTGAATTAAATTTAGAAAGCCTAATCTGCCAAGTTTGTAAACCATCGTCTTAATAATGCTTTACTATATACTTTAAATAACATTGCTATGTCTTGAGTGGTTCTATATTTACCAATAATAAAATATTATAGTTGGTACTACGCCTTTCTGGATGGTAGTAAAATTGTGATGGTTTGACTTGGGCAACTTTTAACCCAAAACTAATGCAGTGAGGGATGAACATACTTCAATAAATCACTATGTAGCAACATAAATAATAGACACAGGTAAAGTTTTATCTACTAATAAATATAACTGTAGAATAAAATATTAAAAAAGCATTATTTTTATCTCTCGATGACCAAAGCGCTGTAGAGATCCGGCTATCCACCCATTCACACACTGATGGCGGCAGAGCTGCTATACACAGGAGTAAATTCACAAATATGAAATGAAATGCGACTTAGACTACACCCTGGAGCAAAAACATAGCTGCATTATTTGAAATTTTTCTGCATTTGAGACATTTTGCATTGCATCTTAAAACTAGGTTTTTACCTTAAGCTGTCAAAATATTGTAGAGGTATGTCTGCAACAGAAGATAATTTTTGTCAGAGACAATTGATTGTAAGTGCAATTAAACATGAAACATAGGTTCAAAACCTCATGATTGTACAAATTTATAGACTTTAGTAAATATGCTTTTCAGAACTAGATTGGGAACTAATAGCAGTACATCACCTCTTTTGTAGTCAACAAATTACTTCAAACTGCTATCGGATACTACGTTAAATTTTTAGCCCACTAAATCCTGCAGCTCTACAGCAGCCTTGACATCTTCAAACAAACTCAGAAAGCGATTAAATGTCAGTCCGAGCGGAGTAATAAATAGATTTCTTTGCCATAACCAAACATGTGGAAAAATTGGCTTAAGTTCACCAAGGAATAATGGGAAAAATGGAAAACTATAAAGTGTAGTGCAAAACATTGAAGACGATCTTTATTGTTCACAGTTAAACACAAGCCACTGCTTTAAGAACTTCCTTTTTCTTTTTTTTTTTTTTTCTTTTTTTGCCATGTCATCCCAGATTTTCCAGCTCCGGTCAGAGTCCTGCTTTCCTCCATTTGTGCTGATTGTACCTTCTGTCTTGGTTTGCTGTAGCTACGACTGTTGGCATTTAAAGAGGATTGTTGAACATGCTTTAGATAGTGAGGCAGAAGGAAATGACAGCAGAAATTCCCAGTGGACAACAGGATTTAGACAACAATCATTTTACTAAAAAAAATAATAAATAAGAGGAACCCATGTTTATTATTCACCCAGCAAGAAATCTAATTGGCCCAGATATGTTTTGACTAGACTGAAATGAACCAGAGAATAAACGTTTAGCAGAAAGAACATGATTTTTCAGGGTTGAATCTCATCTCATCATGCACCTGTCCGTACCCCCGCTGATCAGATAAAACAAAATATATCAATTGAAGGCAGAAAATTTCAATTTAGAAAAGGGGATAATATAACTTATAACCTCTTATCTGCTCTCATTGCATTCCTCTGAGTTCTGCAGCAATGTTTATTCTAGTATTTCAGCACTTCTGTCTTTTGGTGACAACATTGAAGGCTTAGCTAGAAATATTTCTATTTGGGTGTAGAGTGAAAAAGCAACCCCAGAGGGAACTAAACATGAGTGTACCAGTTATTTCTGCACACCTGGACAATATGCTATCGCCTCACGGCGATTAAGTGTGACAGGACCTCCTTGACATTTTTGGATGGCTACAGAACAAATTGTCCAATCCAATTACCCCCCAAAACCTACAGCTTTCAGACTGTAGGCTGCAAATTGAAGCATGATATTTTCTGTGGCAGGAGGGATTTTGAAAACAGGTAAAGACGAAGATAGTTGTGGTCAGTAATGTGTATTTCTGTAGACAGATTCTGACTCAGCTCTGGTAAATATACTTAGACACTGTCTGCAGATTGTTTCTTTTATATCAGACCATTTTAACATTTTACTTCCATTTGTTTGGTGTTGGTTCTACAGATTTTTCTCATTTTGGTCCATCGCTACTGAAAAATGGAGTTATTTCGTTCAGGTTTTAAAAACCCAACTACTTTATTTCTGCATTCTGAGCTAAATTTACTTGACATATTTTTTTCCTCCTTTATTAATGGTGCAACTTCTCCATCAAAAACCTATCACATGAATTTCTCCCCCACAAATAAACCTTCATTTTAACAAAGTTTTAAATATTTCTATTGAAAGCTAAATGATCAATCCCCGCTTTGAGTATCCCAAACAGAACAGTGGGTTAAAAGCAGGCGGGGAAATGTTTAAAATTTGGGCCATGTAAACATGAGACTTGCCGTTTCACATGCAGGTTTTTAATAACTCATTGACACCCTCTCGGTTTAGTTTCGTCAGCAGTTTTAAATGTAAAAGTCAGATTCTGCATCTGTTGTATTTCCAGATTCTTTCAAGGTGACTAAATGGTTCTGAAGCAGAGAAATTTGGGGGGATCCTGTTGTCCACTTGGGGAAATGGGACAAATAACACTGAATTCCAACGAGTTGCTGACGTGTTACTCTTCTTGGTAATTTGTAGCCTTTCTCCACGGTTAAACTTCAGTCTCTACTTTTGTTTCACCCTCCGTCCCGGCTCAGTCTTGTGTCTTTAACTGTGCTCATGATGCGTTTCGTTATAGTCCATAATCTTTAGCTGCTGTTGCCGGGGGCGACCCGACCCTGCCTGCCCCCTGCCACCAGCTTGCCCCGTCCCCGCCTTTCTGCGGGGGCTTTCCTGGCTGGAGGTTCGCCTCTTGGGCTCAGACGGGTGCTCGTTGGCGGGCGCGGTGAGAGGAATGGCTGGGACAGAGGCTGTGGCGGGGGGTGAGGGAGGGATGGGTGAAGGTGGGGGGCCGATATCACCCGAACAGGGCGGCTCCACACACAGATCAGTTTTCAGGCTGTGGGCAAGGCCCGCCAGGCGCGGCGGGGGTTGCTCCTCGTCGCACTGGCTCTCGCTCTTGTTGCGGAAAAGCTCACGCGCTCTCATACCCAGGAAGCTCTTGGCGCTGGGGTAGGAGCCCACGGTGAGCGGCGCGTCAGACACAGGCAGGGGTGTGAGGGGGTTGGAGTGGGGACAGGACGAGGTAGGCTCCATCAGCAGGGGCGGAGTCAGGTCCTGGCCTCCGTTGATGGAGTTAGCTATTGACTGGGAAGTGTTGGTTGCCTTTGGTTGGAGAGGCAATAAAGTGCTGCCGTTGCCCCGAGGGGAGTCATGGGGCGATCTGCTGTCCATCTCCTCGTTGGTGATAACTCTACTTGGTCCATCGGAAACTGTGACGCTGGAGGACAGATTTTTGATATGCAAAAGAAAATGATTATCAGATCAATGCTATCAATGTCATACAGAGTATGGCCGCTATAGTACAAAACATTTCTGTTCAGACTAATTAAAATCACAGAAGGCTGAAATTTTGTCTTGGATGTGTTTAAAATGTAGAAAACAATTTCATTTATTAGCCCATTCGCTAATTTGTTCATCCAAAAATGTAGAAATCCAAGAAATTTAAAAGTTTCCAACGTACTGGTAGGGCTGGGCAATTAATCAAATTTCAATCTCAATTACGATCTGGGTTTTCAACAATCATAAATATAAAATAATTCATGTTTTCAGTACTGTTTGCAACTGAAAGTAACGCGACAAACCCAGATCCCAGAACTCGGCCACAAGCAGGACCAGGATCACATCAACTATCTGGAAAGAACCTGTTAACCTTTAGGTACTTTGTGGAACCTCACAACAACACGCCATGTGGTAAATTGTTACTGTAACTGTTAGGATGAGCTAAGCTGAGCTCGGGACGTTTCTAGCCTTTCCAGAAGGCGTTAAGTGCGGCGGGAACTTAACGGCTGGAAAATAAATTCATGTTATTAACGTTAATGGATAATCGCGTTAAATAAACGAGATCTCAGTTTCAGTCAAAATAATCGTGATTGTTAAGTTTTTCATTATCGAGCAGCCCTACGTAGTAGCATTAAATACTAAAGATAGGATTTGTAGTGAGTTTATGTGCCATTCTTAAAGAAAAAATCATTATCAGACAAAATATGGCAATAAAGCAGTTCAAGTAGATAAAGCCTCGCAGTAGCAAATTAAATTGTAATCATATTATCTTATGTGCTAAAATTGATTCAACTGGTGGTTTCATACATGCTGGTCTTATAAAAACCAGCATATTTTCAACACATAGGATGTTTTTCAGTCTAAACGGTCATTTTGCAGCTTATCCAACTAAAAAGAACTGCGATGTCTTGTCACGTTTTATCTGTACACAGGTCACTTCAGGGCGACACATTTAAAGCTGAATTTAAATCATGCACACAATAAAAGTAAAAATAAACATTTAAAAATCACCTCTTTCTAATTGGGCTAAAAAGAAGACAATATCTTACAACATAAATATAAAACCTAACATATTATGCTCACAGTTCAACCACATTTCCTGCATACAAAGTACAAATTAAGTTCATGGGAATGTGACTGAGTAATACTGGCATTAAGCTTTAATATCCAGGGTTAAAAAAAAAAGGCAAACAGCCTGACCTGGAGTCTGCAGGAGCCAGTTTGTCAGCTCTGCCTCCTGGAGGGGATCTGGAGGAGATGGTGCTGCTGGTTGGAGCCTCCATTTCTACTCGGCTGTAAAGCTGCAGGAGTTCTGTCTGCAGCAGCTGAGTGATTCTCCTTTGAGCTTGATATCTGCTGTCTGAGGCCTGCAGCTCCGTCCTGCGAAGAAGAACAGACAGACGGTGTCTTGTAGAAGCAAACATGCCTCATGTCATTTTTATTTCAATTAGAGTGATGAGAACAATTACACAAAGCACATTAACAACAAAGGTTTTGAGAAGTGAAAGGATTTCTGTCCTGTGATCTCATGCTCACTTTGCTTGGCCTTTTACATCTTCAAGGAACTTCTTTTGCTCCGCGATGAGGTGCTCCTTTTTAGACAGCTGAGTCTCCAGCTCAGCACTTCTCTGCTGCGCTGCCTCCAGTTTCTGTCCTTGAACCAGCAGACTCTGCCTTAGTGTTTCCACCTCCTTCATATGAGAAACCTGCAGCATCAGGGCTTCCTGAGTGGTGGCAGCAAAGAAAAGTACAAGTGTGAAAGGGTCAAAATCCTGTTTCTTCTCTGATTAGTGGTACTGGTACTAGATAATTGTCCCAGGGGGACAGCATGTTACTTTATTTCTTTCCAAGTTAAACTGACAACAGATTATAGTAAGTAAAGTTAAGGCAGCCAGGATTACAACAGAGATGTGGAAATGGACAGGATTTTATATCTGCAATAACGTTATACGTTTACTTATAAATATATATATATATAATTAACTGCCAATTTCATTTTGTGCTACCTCATCCTTTCTCCCCTAGACTTGACAGGGGTTGTAACAATTGTTGAGGTAAACAGTTGTTGATGGACAAAACGTTTTTTTAATCCTTTCAATTTGTTTGTGCATGCTAACTGCTAGCCTACTAATGGTCTTTTGCATTGACATTAGCATTAAGCTAACATATAGCTTTTTATACATTTTGTTGTGCAGCGTTTTGTGATTTCATTGACACAATTAATGTATTTGTAGTAAGATTTCTACGTGTTTTATGTATAGTTGATTAGTTTAACAGCTTCACTAATTAGAGGTTTGAAAACAACCTCAGATCTTGTTGTAGTGCGAAGCTACAGGACAGATTATAATAACAAAGGAAGGGAAACTGTGCTTTACTATTGAACTTTATATTACATCTTTTTTTCCTATTGCCCACTACTTTATCAATAAACATACATTGTAATTGAATTATTGTTCAGCCCTCGTTACAAGTGAATTGAAAACTACTTGTTATTCACATCTTCCCAACACAGATTGTAATGTATGTTTGGTCAGAAACTCAACATGCCCCTAACACTCCATGATATAAGATATAAAACTATCCATCAGGGATATCGAGCTCAAAAGTGAAAAGAAAACAATGTTGTTTTTTTTTCCTCTCTCTCCTTTATAGACTTCTTTATGCACGGGAAAGCTGCATCCCTTAGAAGTATCCTCCTGCTGACTATCAGAGAGAATTCAGGTTACTGGAATTTCTCCAGCAGCTTTGTTTGAGAGGCCATATTGTTAACAATACAGTTTATATTTGAAGATTGTAATTATTTAATAAGTGATTCTGACATGTCATATTGAAGATGCAGAACTAAAATAATCTGTTCATGTTCTTTTATTTTTTACCAAAATACCATTATAATTCAGGAACTTTATCTTCCTGAGCTGATGTTGCTGCAAAGATAAAAATACTTCAGCATAGTCTGAATTGACACCCAACAAGCCCAATCAGTGTCTCCTTCTTCACCTCAGTACGTCATCTTGCAGCTCCCTGCATCTGACACACACACACACACACACACACACTCCCTTCCACCATACCTTTGTGCTATCAGTGCCTGCGTGCTGTAACTCCTGCATGGACAGCTTATGTGCCTCCCCAAGGAGCAGCAGCTGCTTGTTCAGGAAGCTCATCTGCTGCTGGGTACTCTCGCTGTTGCTCAGCTGAAGGACAAACGAGACAAAAGATGATGAGTGAGGGCAAAAACACAACTATAAACGAATGCTGTCCAAAGACATTGTTACTGAGTGATTACATCAAAACGTTCGCACTGTTCTCCATTTGTCTGAAACAAATGACGCACTATTGCAAAATTACGCAATTTGATGACAACAATGAATGAAAAAGACTTTAGAATTTAAATAAGTGTTTTTAGCTAAAGGTATATTTATATTAATGGCACCAGTTGTACCATACAGGTAATCACATAGCATGGTGGAAATGGGACATTTAGATGGTTGTGTTGATCCACATCCCATCATGCATCATGTTTTTGCCTCAGTTTGGAAACAGACTCAGCTGAACCCCAGAAATATAGAAAAAACAGACCCCCATGGGAGTCACCGACTCAAATGCAAGCATGTGAGACAGTATCTCCAAGGCAACCAAGGCCTGGGACAGCGAGTGGTCTACAGAGGGATGGCAGGATGAGAACAGGGGGGGCTTTGTCCAAGCTCGCCAAGTCAAGCCCAGTTCTTCCATTTAGAAACTCAGAGGTAAACATGAAGCAATGAAAAAAGAAAAGTTTAATTTAACCCCTGTCAGGGATTTGTCCAGATGTTGATTTTGATCAGGCATTTTGGTGACAAAAGGTTAGAGGATTATGATCTACACCGGTTTCTTTGTGGGGGCACAATGGCCTAAAACTGCCAACATCTATTCGGTGTGATGCATGTTAACAATAATCACACGTACAACCAGATCATTACTTGATATTAGGTCTGCACAATTCTAGGTAGAATGAGAATCACGATTTTTTTTGCCAAGAATTTAGATCACAATTCTCTCACGATTTTTCCCAATATACGTATTTATTGCACAAATCACCGGCACATCAATTTAGCAACAGCTGACACTAAATACCTAAAAAATCCTTTCAATAATTTTCTGCTGTTCATTTGTTGAGAGAAAAAGGCAGCGCTTGTTTTTATGTAGATGATGTTCCTGGTCAAAATGCGGTACAATCATAGTATTTTCTTTTTTAAAAAAATCATTTTCATTTGGAAATGAGATTGCATAAAAATGTGAATTGAAATCACGATTTTTTAACAATTAATTGTGCAGCCCTACTTGATAATGTCACACATACTTTCCTCCAGTCATGTGAAACATAAATTCTTTCATTTGAGATCAGAACAGACTGATCTGGTCTTAAAATGACATAAACCTCAGACGTGTAACAACACGTCATATTGCATCATATTATTCATCAACAAGCAGCCAATCAGGTGTTTCTGATCTAATGTGCTGTAATAACTGGTCATTATCAGTATGAACTAATTAGACAGCAACAAAGGTTTTAATAGTTTGCTGTTCTGGAACTTTCTGTTGTAGTAACATTCTACATCTGCAATGATCTCACAAGTGATTATTGCCGTCCATCATTCTGGGAAGAGTTATAAAGTGATTTCCAAATGTGATATTCACATTAACTTCAGCTCTTTTCAGTTTCTAGCAACCTCATCTAGTGATAAATGAAGAAACGAATGTGTAAATGCAACAGGTGTGAGTATACGCACATCTAATTCCAAATAAATGGCAAATTAAGAATTACAATCCAGCACGGTGATGACAGCGAGACCTCAAGCCTTCACATGACACTGAATGATCAGATTTCCCTCTTAAGACAGACCTGTCGTCACCAACAGGATGTCACATGCGCACCTCTCATGCTCATTACTCCTGAATAAGACATCTTAACCATAAAACTAGCAGAAAGTGCAGAAATAAACCTCTTTGCCTATATAGTATTCATTACGGTGGACATCGTACTAGACCAGAGTCCAGACCAGAGTCCAGACCAGAGTCCAGACCAGAACTAGACCAGAGTCCAGACCAGAGTCTAGACCAGAGTCCAGTCCAGAGTTTAGACCAGAGTCCAGACCAGAGTCCAGACCAGAATCCAGACCAGAACTAGACCAGAGTCCAGACCAGAGACCAGACCAGAGTTTAGACCAGAGTCCAGACCAGAGTTTAGACCAGAGTCCAGACCAGAGTCCAGACCAGAGTCCAGACCAGAATCCAGACCAGAGACCAGACCAGAGACCAGACCAGAGTTTAGACCAGAGTCCAGACCAGAGTCCAGACCAGAGTCCAGACCAGAATCCAGACCAGAGACCAGACCAGAGACCAGACC
>JBAMHX010000021.1:20493248-20506611 GCA_037177515.1 Pseudomugil tenellus
CAGAGTCCAGACCAGAGACCAGACCAGAGTCCCAACCAGAGTCCAGACCAGAATCCAGACCAGAGTCCAGACCAGAGACCAGACCAGAGTCCCAACCAGAGTCCAGACCAGAATCCAGACCAGAGTCCAGACCAGAGTCCAGACCAGAATCCAGACCAGAGTCCAGACCAGAGACCAGACCAGAGAACAGGCAGGTCGTAAGAGGGTGAAGTGTTACCTTGATGGTCATCTGGTTGATCAGGTGACCAGTGTGGCACACTTTGTTGTTGGCCCTCTGAAGCTCTGCCTCCAGTTCATCCATCCTTTTCTGACATTCCTGTAACTTGCTCTGTGGAAACAGATTTACATGTTTCAGTAACATCAACGTACAGATTTATTCTGGCCCATTATGACCGTTGCAGGTTAACTTAATCTGTATAATAACATGTGTGACACTGAACTGACTAAAGCTTGTTACATCCCCGAGAAATTTGTTCTTGTTCTTGAGGTCGCAAAAACAAAAAAAAAAGTTCTTGTTCGGCATGACATTCACACTCCACAAGAAGTCCCCCTGCCGAAGTGTTCATAAGGCCCCCCCACTCTAGCGTGCTTTATGTGCACGTCCAGCCACTGCAGAGACACGTAAAGGGCCGGTACTGCCGGTTTTCGACCAGGGTCCCCACTCTTCCTCTGTTGAATTTGGCGTTTTTTGGCAAATTTGTCGCGAAGGTAGCGCCACTTCCTTCTGCAGACGCTTTTGTCGACTAATAAAGTTTTGGCTATTTCTTTCCACGAGTTGCTATCTTTATAAGTTGCCGGTTATAGACTCCGTCTACAGTTGTCTTCCGGCTTTTCCTGGTTACACCTCCTTCAAGTTTCTGACCAATCACAGAATACTTCTCGCAGCCCCTCGATAAAAAAGTTTTGCCAGCCCGGTGTGTCGAAAACTGTCTTCAAATACGTCCGCAAGAACAAAATGATGTCATTCTTATCTTGGAGCCCCGAAGACAAGAACAAATTTCTCGCTTCTCGTGGAGGATGTTGCAGCCTTAACTTATTCATCGCATGAATGTGTGCATCTACCTGAAGCTCCTGGTTCTTGGTGTAGTAGTCGTCCCGACCCTGTTGCAGTTGTCGGATCTGACTGTGCAGCCGGGTCACCATCGACTCGCGGTCTTCCCACAGCTGCTGGTACCGCTGCTGTTCCACTTGCAAGCTCTCCCGCAGAGACATTATGTCTACGCTCTGCAAGTTTAACTGATCCTTCTGCACAAACGGAAACATGCACACGTTAAAACTGGTTACTCTGCACAGAGAAGTGAAAATATTTGCAGAATGAATTCTGCTTCAGGTGATTGCTTCTGTTTGACAGCACGTTACCACCTGAGGTGCTTGATTTCTGTTTCTAGGAGACCGTTCATGCCTAAAAGGGCCGGTCATTGTGATGCACGCAAACTTGCCATAGCATTATTCTGCTCCTCCAGCGCTGTGGCGTTGATTATGCGTCGGAGGAGGCGTCGGTTGCGGACGGCGTGTTGCTCCCTCTTGTAGCGCTCATAGAGCAGCTGGTTGTGCAGCAGGAGCAGCTGGCTGCGCAACGTGTGAAGCTCATCCAGCGGCGCTGAGCCTGAGTAGGTTACGGTAAGAATCACAGAATTAACACAATCATACGCCCGCAACGTAAAACCAGAAAATACACAAATGAAATGATCAGGAACATTCTGGATACTGTGCTGCGTTGGTAAAATTAGGAGATTTTTACTAGAAAATTATGTTTAAATTCAGGGCCGCGCATGAAGAGTGGAAACTTTTTTAGGTGCAATTGAAATTACATGACTCCTATCAGTCCAACAGGGGACATTATTGAATTCTAGAGTAGTAATTACACACTGGCAGGCAGTTTCAGTCTGTTTTTCCCAGTTTGCTTGCTCTGTTTTAGGGGACTGCAGCTGGAGGAAATTAGATTCTTGTGGCCTGGCATGTAAATAAAGAGAGAAAAGAAATGGACAAGTTTTCCATTCCTGGTTGGAACAGGTACAGCGTGACTGTGGAAACCTTGTTTTGAATAACCTCAGCTGAACTAATTCCTGGTCGAACTTGGTGACACTAACATGCTGCTCATGTCGGAGCTTGTGACTAATCGCTAGTCATGCTTAGATAATGCTCCGACTGCAGTTTTTATAAGAGCTTCTTTTATCACTGCACAGCGTAGGGGTGGCGATCATGTGATTATTTATTTCTTCAGGTATTATCCCGATTCATAATCTGAATCACGATTGTTCCTGCAGATATAGATGAACCTGTGAGGTTACAAAACTAGTTGATTATGTTTTGATGAAACAAAGTAGGCCGTGTTTACTTCCCGTTTTCACCGATGCTTGCAGTAGGAAGCTGCTCTTCTTTGCAGCGTGTGCACCGAGTGACACCATCACTGCGTCATAACCAATCATGCTTAGTTGGAGAGGAAAGTTTCTAACAATGCTGTTATCTGTTCTCCTGCCAAGTAGCCGTAGTCTGAGACGGAGGTATGTTTTTGATGCCGTCCGTCTGACTTTCAGCAGGATCATGCAAATGCAACTGGGCTGAAATTCATAGTTGGTGGGGCAAAAAGAAGATTTATCACATTTTATTGCAGACCTGGATCACATTCTCTAAAACTGTCAGACATGGTGGAGAACTGGGCTTTCCTTGTGACCCTACATGTTCCTCTGGGGACCAAATATATGAACATCAGCCCTGATCACCATCTGATCACCCACCCCACACAGTGTTTTACCTCCGAAATGTGTCCAGTCAGCTGATTTACTTGGCAAAGGTAATCTGTAATAAGAGAAAAGAAGGAGATAATGAAAAAAACAGCATATTTTATGCTAATGTCATTTTACAACCAAATCCTGAACTGCTACACAGGTTTGATGAAGTTTTTCCACATTTTCTCTTCACAGCTAAAGCTTTAAATAATACCCATCAATCCAACAAAAGTACATTAAAATTCATTTTAATATGTATAAATAAAAACTTACTGTCCATTTTAGTAAATAATTAATAAATTGGGGTTACGACATCTATAATTAGTAGCATTTGTGGTGTAATTTGTGTGGTACTGCCTGAACAAAGTGCAGCTTGATGGGGAGGAAAATTTAAACAAAGCAACTCTGGAGATTGAAAAGAAAAACATGGTAATATTTTGACAGTAATAAACAAGGCTGGTTACAACAAAGGGGTACCAGAAATACAACATTTGGATGCTTCCTGGAGGGATTTTGATTTGACCTTTAGGATTATGCTATGACATAAACACGGTAGGGTGGTGTCCTGCAGACTTTAGTTTTTCTCTGCTCCAAGAAACTAGAAATAAATGAATAGTTATTGACAAAAGGCTGTTGCAGAATAATCTCAGCTGAATCTAATGTGGTGCAGCAAGTATATTTCTAAAAGCTAAAGGACACCTGCATCTCTGCTACTTGTAAATACATCCCTGAGCAAAGAGAGAGGACAGAACAACTCCTAATGTAACATAATTAGCATAGAAACTAAAAAGACAACAAGCGAGTGGATGCCAAAGAACTGTGTTAATCCAAAAAGTTTATCTACACCAGTAATACTAAAGTATTACTAAATACTAGTACTAAAACTATAGTATAAACAAAAGAAAATGTAATAAAAGCAAAATAAAATTTCCAATAAAAGCAAAACATATCAAGCTTAAAAACTTAACACAACAAAACTTTTCCCAAACAAAGGCCAAATCAATACTCTTCATGCATCCAGTTTCTTCTCCACGCTCTCTCCACTCTGTAAAAGTCAGTCCAGTGCTGACTCGTATGTCTTGATGCAGTTTTTTTAGCCTCAGGAGACTGCAGGGCAACAAGTCCTCCACGAACATGCACAATCAATGTACCGGTAAGGCCATCAAAACTAATCAGAAGGACATAGTTGTAAGAGAGTTAAACTGGAGTTTTAAGTGTTCTTTGTTAGTGGGTTCCTCTGAGAAAAAATGTACCAAAGTTCAGTAGTTTGGCTTTACATGAAGAAGACACATATTCTGAAACATACTGATGTTCTTGGTTGTGGCATGGAACGTGCCAATTCCTTTTATTGTGTGAATCCCCACCAGGCGGCAATCTCTGGCTGCCGACGGTGACGCTAATGCTGAAGTCAGATTAATTACAGTTTCCCCCCCCCGCTAGATGACTGGCACCAATAGAGAGCTATGCCCATAGACTCCCATGTTAAAATAAACATGTTTACAGAGTGGCTTCAAAAACGTTTTACCGTTTAATAGGTCCAATTTTCAGTCATGTAAATTCTGGAGGGGTGAATTTTTTTTCTATCGCTTCGGTATCGATGTTACTTTAATCTTAAATTTAGAGGCGTGTCCTTGTGATTGATGTGTGTTAGAGCGCCATCACTGGTTACAGCTGCGTACACCTTGAATTAATCTCCAATAAAAACCATAATCATTAATAACTGTGGTCGGCTACAGTCTTTTCCACATCTGACTTTCTGCAGGGTCATCACCTGAAGCAAACACTAAAACCTGGATTTAACTCCAGTATTATGGACGTATGTCATAATTCTAGTACTATGATGTGAATGTGAAATGAAATATTTAAAAATCTCCAAACCAAAATAGCATATGAGCTCTTTTCATGACATATTTTCAAGGGAAAAGATGGAGAATTTGGTCTAACATTTTTCTGCAATTGTTGCTCATTGAAGGACATCCCAGTGGGTGGCTTTCTGCTGGAGATGAGCTCTCCCAGCTGGAAATGTCACGTCGGAAATGCCAAAAAACTGAGGTACATTACCAAACCCATTGAAGCATTAAATAGATATTTTTGGACTCATAGCGTTTCCAACGAATAAGAATCAGAACTTTCACCAGAAAATCAGATGTTTTTAAACTTGTCCTCCCACCTCTTTGACCAGATTCATATCAAATGTTTTCTGTCGATTTCATTCAGTGTAAACACTGAACTGACAATTTCCTCCATGAGCTTGTCTGAAAAAACAGTAAAAAGTAAAAAAGGGTAAAATGATGTGGGTCTGATGTTGTGTTACTGGCTCAGAGGACTGACTTCTGCATGAGAAGATGGCGGTGGAGGCTCAACAATGTCCTGCTTGTTCTAAAACTGGGTGTTTCCTTTGGCTTCACTAACAGACTAATAACAACCCGGACATGTGTTGCACAACAAACACACTGTTTCCTCTGTGTGGTTCGCATGAGCCTGTACCAAGAACATAAACACCTCGGATGCAGCTACAATTCATGCATTTAAAGGTAAATAAAGACATTGTTTTTCTATATAAAAGTCCTAAAATCTTTCCACAGGAAGGAAGAAGAAACAAACAGCAACAGGAAAATCAGGATCCAGATTTAAGTTTCTCACCTCTTGAGAACTTTATCGTGGGCGTCACTTCCCTGCTGAACAAGGCGATCCAGCACCTCCAGTGGTGAAGCAGATACAACCCCCTCTTCCTCCCCATCCTCCAGACCCTCCTCTCGCTGCAGTAGCCTCTCCATCGCCATCTTGTGCACGGCCTCTGACGTCTTTTGGCCCACAAACAGCGAGGCCGCCCTCGGCAAGGCCAGATCAAAAAACGACTCGTAGGGCAAAGAGGCCGGCGTCTTGCTGCACGGACTTGGGGAGAACATCCCAAACTTGCCCACCTCTTCATCTGGGGCAGAGGGGCTTCGGTGTAAATGGTGATCAATGGGAGTGAAAGCAGACTGGAAGGTCCACGGCTGCTCCAGAGCTGAACTCCTGCTATCTCCTCCTCCCGCTCTTTCACCTCCAACGCCGCCGCTACCTGCTGTGCTCTCGGCTTTGTCTGGTGTGGAAACGGCATGGTGGTTTTCTCGGATGGGGCCTCCAGGCTGGGTGTTGTTGAGGACTTTGTCTTGTGCCTGGCAGCCAGTCAGAGTCTCAGTGGTGTGACAAAAAGGGGAGTCGAAGCCCCTCACACTCAATGGCTCCTGCTTCTTCTCTTCAATAAGTTTCAGCAGCTCCTCGGTGATGGCGGCTGCAGCAGAAACACAAAAGGAGGCGCATCATGCAAACAGATCAGCCAGTTTGGCTGATGTTTATAATCTTGTAAGAGTCTTTATTTCTAGTGACATTTATTCCAATACCTATGCAGAGCATGTAAAACCATGTGTGAACTAGAACCCTGGATATGTATTTAAAGGACAGGCGCTAACACACGCATAGCAACTGATACTGTAACGATGACCAACAACATATCGATAATGTCATCATTTTGGTCACTTTAATGTAATAAGAACAATAATATCTTAACCTGCCAAAAATTTCTGAATAATAAGAGCTGCAAACCTATTTTTTTTATCATTTTATTACTGGTGGGAGTTATTAGCATTATTATTAGACATTATTAGCAGATAACTTTTCACCTATAGGATGAAGCTTCACCTTCCTTTTTAACTCATATTATCCTTCCTGTTAAAAAGAGTTTTCCTTCCTACTGTCACCTCATGCAGCTCAGGATGGGAGATTGGATCCACTGCAGTCTCTTGGTTTTCTTAGCTAGGATATTTATCATGAATTTCTCAAACACAAATAAAGCTGGATTGAACTTTAAAGCTATTAACAAGGTATGTTATTGGCTTTATTACACTTAAACTTGTTAAATTACATAATTTGCCACTATTACATTGCTAGTTGCTATATACAAATGTGTTAAATTAATACAAAATTAAAAACATAATTTCTAATTCTTTATGTTAAAGGGAATTTGAAAAAACTCACTGTGTCCTATGTCTCGGTATGTAACACTATTTATTACATTTAGTACTTTAATAAGATCTTTTTGGTCTCCAATCGAGTGAAAAATACTCTTGTTTAGATTTTTTCTTTGTTTTTTTTCTCCTCTATTTCTATAGTTTTCTGCTACAGCTGCTAAATGTCTATTCAAGAGTTAAAGAAACTTGAAAAAATGTTTTTAAATAGTTCAACTTGATTTTTTTATTTCCTTTCCTAAATGCAACATGACTTGATCCGTTTCCAGGCGTCATTAACTCACCCTCTTCCTTCTCCTTTTCCGTTCTCAGCTGCAGGTCCAGCTCCTGCTTCTTCATAAAAACCGACAGCTCTGTCAACGTCATGGAGCTTGACGTCTCAGCAGTTTTTGTGTCTGATAAGAAAAAAACAAAACAACTTCAATCACAGTTGTGGTTATGATAAATACAATAAGACCCAGAAAACCTAAAATAACTAATACATAATGACATCAATGTACTGGATATTTTTGGAAAGATAGACACTTGATTAAGACTTAAACTGATAATCTTATTATTCCTGATTTAAATTCTTGTGCGGTTTAGTTGAGTGAAGGATTTTTATCCCAAGTCTGCACGAATGGATGAAAGAAGACTTTGAATCAGCTCTGATTATGGCATCTGTCTTAAAAACAAGATCACAGCTCATTTTAACCACATCAGTTGCAGGTTAATCAGTAAAGCTCTCAGTGCCGGCTTTATATTAACATCTGTTTGGATTTCAACATCTCAGAAACGTCCTACAAGCTCCTGTGTTAGAAAACCATTTTAAGCAACGTGCAAAACTGAGGGCTGACTTTTAAAGTGATAATGACGCATCAACATCAGAAAGACTCATTCTCTCTCACCTCGGTTTGTGACGGCCTCGGCACTCTTCTCCAAGTCCCTAACTGGTTCTTGCCTCACCAGTGCAGGCTTATTAGTTTCTCCTTGTCGACGATCCTGGGAAGTTAAAATAATTCACTTAACTCGTATCAAAACACCACAGTTACTAGATCTGGCCATGTTTGGTACAAGGTAAAGAAACTAAACTTGTTTCTATCATATATTCCCACATAGTTTAATACATGACCGTAGAAGAAACAGAAACCCAAATATTAAGCAATGAAGATGTTTACACAGGTAGCATACTTTTCTTGGTGGACTGGACTGAACTGTGTTGGCTGGTAAAGAGATTATGGGGAAGTCATCTGATAGGGTAGGAGGTGGGGATGAGGTGGCTGGAGTACTGGAGGCAGGCGTTCCTTTCCCCCCTGCATGGATCACAAACAACTAGTTAAAGAAAAAAATGAGAAAAACAGAAACAGAAACAAATAACTATCATGGTTTGACTCAGAGAGGTGTACCTGATGTGCAGTGGAAGCGGCTGGGAAGGTGTGAGGCACTGTGAGAGAGCTCCAAGTTGGGCGACATGCCCCTTGAGGAAGGGGGTGTCGCCATGCCGCACAAAGAGGAGGGACTCCACAGAGGGTCCTTCCCCCCACAGGAAGAGTTGAGTTCACAGGTGGAGTTCTACAAAAACAGGAAGGAGGGCTTGTGGGACGTGGAAGATCATTCATGTGACGTTGAGTATGGTCCGAAAAATAATCAGTTTGGATGAAAACAGTTCGTTATGTCAGAGGAAAACACGCAGATGGGTTGGAGATGATTGACAGGCAACAGGTCCAACCTCTAAGCACACCATCTGCAACTTCCCATTAAGATTATGGGACTAAATCACACAGGGTCACTGAAACTGGGCAGTCGTTTGGAAGATGTTGCCTAGTCTCCATTAAACCCTTTACATCCAGATGGTAAGGTCAGAATTTGGTGGAAACAACAAATCAGCAGATTTATGGGTACAACTGAGGATCATCTACAAAATCCTCTGATGGAGACTTCCAGCAGGATGATGCACCACATCACAAGTCTCACATCATCTCCAGCTGCTTTCTTCAACATAAACTGCACTCCAACGGCCTCCACAGCCACCAGATCTCCATCCAACAGAGCAGCTTTGGGATGTGGGGGGAGATTCCCATCATGGACGCGTGATGCTTCATGTTCATGTGGAGCAAAATCTCAGGAATGGTTCCAACACCTTGTTGAATTTTTGACACGAAGATTTTGAATTTTGAAGAAAGGATGGGTCCAACCTGATTCTAGTAAGATGGACCTAATAATTTATACTCACAAGCAGTTCCAGTACTACCCAAATATATCTAATTACCAATCAGAATTTTAATTATTACATAACAGAGAGTGAAAGTACATGTAATGACATCAACACGTACTATACTGAGCACAGGAAGTTGTTATAAAATGTAGATTGGAACTAATGGGGAATTTATCTTTCAATATAAAAAGCCTCTGTGGTAAAAACGTTACTGAAGTGATCTGTTGTCTCTCTTCTGTCATCTAAAGTTTAACCTCATTAAGCCAAACGTATCATATTTAATACATAAGGTTTTAAGGCTTTTTGCATAACTTCCTGGTACCAAAATCTTTGCTTAAAACTGTTGTACACAGTGCAATACACTAAATTATACTAAAATAACTTATACTTTAGTATAATAAATTATACTAATATAACTGGTAATAAATGGATAAAGTTTTTTATATTTTTCTTTTAATTTGTCAAAAAGGATCAAATAAACCCTTCAATATTTTAAATAGACTTTTCTCCCAAGTTTTTCTTAGTCCTACTTTTAAAGAGTTGATAGAAATGTATTTTCAAAACCATCCAAACATTTCTAAAGCGAATATCTTCTCATATCTTGTGTTGTTCCTTTTTCCGTTTTTGTTAAAGTTGCTTTATTCAATCTACAGTATAGCAGTCAATACCAATAAGAGAGGACTGAAGCGAAACATGAGAAGTGGATGCAAAGCAGCAGATTTTCCTAGAAAGGCAAACCTTCCATCTGTCCGGGTCAATGTGAGTCTAACACAGAGACAAATCCTGTAAGAGACCCCAGGAGGCAGAAAAACACCCAGACTCCTCCCTCATGAGGCAGGAAAGAAAAGACCAGATCTCCAAGGCAACAAACTCTTTCTGGTGCCCAAGGAGAGGCAGTTACATAAAGATGAGGGGTATGAGTGGTAATTCCTGTAGCTTAAGTCAACCATGAGCCTGGATTAAAGAAAAACAGGAAGGAGGAGCCAAATGGAGTGAAAGTATGAACCAGTTTGGATTGCCACAGTGTGCCACACAATAACAAAAAACACCTTCCAAATCCATCACATCTCAAACTTTCCTGCACTTAAAATAAAATCATATTTGGTGAATCTGTATGAACACAAATGTATCATCTTTAAGTGAAAATCTATGTTCAGTATTAATGAGAAACAGACTCATTAAACTCAACCCGTTTCCCAGCAAGCTGGAGGAGAGAAATAATACTTAAACCATATATGATTATTCAAAGTGTTTCACTCCTCAGTGAAGGAATGCTCCTTCAAGCTGCTTTTGTTAAATGACACCAAAGATTATCAGAAAATGTTTCTGAATTTTGAAAAGGCCGAGACATTTAGTGAGCGAGTGTTGCTTGAGCGGTAAAGTCGTCATATTTAGAGAGGCAGCTCCGCCTCGCCTCTGTTCTCACGGCTGGAAAAACATTTCCAGAGAAATGCAGAATTTTCATCTCATTTTATAAATGTTCATTTAATGAGATGAAAAACATCCACATGAGTCCAGGTCGTACAGAAGCAACATTTAGATTAGTCTTACCTGCCGTCTGGAGGTCTGTGGGCTGCGGTAGGAGGTTTGTGTCCCTGAGAAGGGGGGCAAGGACAAGGGTGGGGCAAATGGCTGACGTGGAGTTGAGAACGGGGTTGAAGAGGAGCTTCCTGTTGTCAAAAAGACAAACAGTCGGATGAATGTACGAATGAAAGCACTGAACATCGTGGGATCTACTTTCTCTTTTAGACATCCATAAAGTTTTTATTTACAGAATAATAATAAATTTACAGATTTTCAAAGAGTGTATTGGGAAAGTTTAGTCTTCCTGTGTCTTGTTTTTTTATTTCCGTCCTGGTTTTTATTTTCATCTAAAGGAAACTGATAAAAAAAATACTCATTTCCCTCCATTTTTTTGTGCTTGCAGATTTATCTGATTACTTTTGCAGGCAACATACAATAAGTGTTGCAACACCCTAAATTACATCTCTGCGATTCAACACTGTTTAATATATCTGGCTAATTCCAGATAATCTAAGATGCAAATGCTTTACTGCTTTACTTTTTTGCAAATAAGCTTTTGTCCACATATTGCAAAGATTCCTTATTTTCTATAACAGAGCATACACATTAGAAAAACATGCTAAATATTCAGCATCCCTTTACAAATTTGCGGACATATAGCCATGAAAATATTGAAATCCAGCCCGGTTTAAACTCCATGAAAGTGTTTTCTGACCATAGCTGCTCTGGAGGTCTGTGTATGGGCTTGAAGTGCAGTCCTGAGGCCGCAGGTGGATTTGGGGGTAAAAGTTCTCAGGCATGGTGGCGTAGCCCTCCTCACAGGACGCCTCCTTAGGGTCTAGAGACACTTTGGCACATTCAATGACGATATCATGGATTTCATACTTTTTCCACCTGCAGGAAAGCATTAAGCAATGCTGTAAAACATGTTAATAGAATAAGCATGAATAACCTTCTTTTTTAACATCAACCTTACCTGGTGGGGTCAAGTTCATGATCCTTAGTACCGGTCACAAGCTCAGGGTGTATACGGACATGTTCAAGCATCGGCTGGAAGGTGGAAATCAAATTAAAATGAGCAATCATTTCTCAAACAAGCTGGGAGAAACAGAGCGTAGCATCTATCAGTGATCATCTCACCTTCACTACCTCCTCAAATGTTTCCATGTTCTCCTTCATGCTGTAATGGGAGCGTAAGTAGGACACGAAGTTGCATGGATACATGCCATACAACCTGTGGAAGAGGGAGTAGACGCTGGCATGCAGGTGGATAAGGTAAACCTCCGAAACGTGCCCTGAAAAACAGGTTCACAAAGTCAACTCACAGCAAAGAAAACAAGCTGATTGCGTTTTTTTTTAAACTTTTTAATGTTTGACTTATTTCAATAAGCCAACTGTTTAGACTACTAGAAGAAAATGCCTCACAGCTACAAACCAACATGCAGATTAGGGCAAGTTTCAATGAAAAAGTCGGGAAAAAAAGTATTTGCTTTTTCATTTAGTGAGATTTATTGTCAGAAAGCTCCTACCTGGATTCTTAAGATTCCATGATGCCAAACGACCAAAAATATCAAAGTACTCCCACAGGTGTTGTTTCCCAGCTTGGGGGATCATGGGCAGCAGTGTGATCAGCACCAGCACTCCAGTAATGAGCACTACTACATCTGTATCAGTCTGACAGGAAAAAAAACTTCAGTCTCAACTTTACGACTCAGACACACAGAAGATGATTCATTTCAACGTTCAATGAAATGTTCAGCACAAAGTCATTTACACTGGCACAGCTTCAAGAAAATATACCAAACATATATTGTTCATCAACATTTCATCTTATTTTCCCTCCATCCTGAACATCACATGGTGGAAACTCTGATTTGTGCTGAAGTGTACAGACAACAGCAACAGGGTTACAATTTACGCCTGACAACAGAGCTACAGCAAAGCAGAGTTCAGTGAGGCTGTTTATGTACTTCTATAACAACGTAAATTAGCTCTGACCTAATATAAGATAAGAAGTAGAGATCTTTCTATTTAATATAATTCATCTGGAGGATGAAATATGATGAGAAGAAACATTTAGAGCGCAGAGGCATAAACACCACCCTGCTAGCATGGCTGCTAGCATGGCTGCTAGCATGGCTAACTGTAATGCAAACACCACGTCTGAGGAGCAAATATAAACCTTTTCCGCTTCATCGTTGGCAGGCTAAAAGCACAAGGAACCCAATTTGACTTTTATCTTCTTTAAAGATCACAGAGGTGGGAAGACAAATTAATAAGTGTATAGAAAGCTATGAATCGCACCCCCTGCTTTGTGAATCCTATGTAAGGGGTTACCTTCAGGCATTTCAGCAGCGAGAGCAGCAGAGGGTAGCGGGCCATCTTGTGGATCCAGGACGGCTGCTTGCGGACTACATTGCCAAGCAGTGTGAGGGTGGGCAGCCGGCAGGCCTGTTTGGTCATACAGTCGTTCATCTTGTCTAAAAGGTGCTGTGGGGCGGGGGGAGGACGGCAGTGTTAGCTCTGGATCAAACACAATCAACACCGAAGCAGCTACAGAGATTTCAGGATTTCTATTTGGTTAAAGATGTTTTCTACTGTGTTACATCACCACTTTAAGGTTGCATAGGGCCAATTCTCACCTTATCATGGGGCTCTCTGACAGAACAGAGGATATGCATGGCCTGGCTGGAGTTGGTTTCCAAAAAGTAATCCACCAGTCCATTCAGCAGCATGTTGCCTCGCTCTTCACAAAAACACAAGCAGGATTCAAGATGAACCAAAGATGAACCGAATCACACACAATGGAAATTAATCACCATGATTATTAATTCAATTCAATTTTATTTCTATAGCCCAGTATCACAACAAGTTGTCTCAGAGGGCTTCACATGCAGGTAAAGAGA
>JBAMHX010000021.1:20506711-20519718 GCA_037177515.1 Pseudomugil tenellus
TGACTATATTAAACTAAACAGATCCCGGACTTCCTGTCCTTAGACCCTCCTTCGCGGAAAGGAAAAACTCCAAAAAACCCGGTTGTAGGGAAAAAAGGAAGAAACCTCATGGTTATTATTACAACGTCTGAAACTTAGAAGCTATGCTGATATTATTTTCTTGGTGTTCTTTTACAGTAAAAATGCACTTTAACCCTTTTAAGCACACTCAACATACAGACATCAATACATATGACAATAACAGCCAACATAATAATAAAACTGAATTTATTAAATAAATAATAGCATTTAGTCCAAATAACACGGAGATAAAAGTTGAATAAACGAAAAATAAATTAACAGGTCAACGGTGACCTAATCTATTATTTTCTGCATATCATTTAAATACGTAAAATATTGACATTGAAATAAAAACACAAAGTAATGACGAGCATATTTACCAGATGTTTTTAAGTAATTACAGTTTCTTATACTACACACGATTCTTTCAAAACCAAGTAAGCCTTTTTTGGTGGTCTGTATTTTCTAAACTTGTTTCAGTCATCGAAGATGATTTTTTTTGTTTTTTCAGACAGACATAGCACAGTTACTTCTTTAACTATGCTACTCCTAGTTAGACATTACCATCAGCCAGCGGTACTGTATTTAGTCTACGAGGACTGCAATCCAACAGACCTTCCACGTATTCCTGCTTTAAATCATATTGAGTGGATCTGACAGCCTATCAGGTTCTGTACAAAGGCCCATTTATTAGAGTCAGCTGTGCTGAAGCAAGGAAGCATGGAAACCTGCTGGACTGCGGCCATTTTAGATCGAACTGAATATCCCTGAAATCAGCTCTCCAAATAAGATTGAAAGGAAATGGCGTAATCATGAATTTTATTTTAAGGTCATCTCTTAAATCTCTTAACAACATAGCGAAGATATCAATCCTTTTTAAAATGGCAAATATGTGATAAATAATGAAGTTATCGTGAATTTAACATATAAAGCAAGACTATTCAACTCGGTCCCAGTTGGACCGCAGCCCTGCAGGTTTCTGACATATCCCTGCACCAGCACATCGGACTGGTTGTGCAGAACTTCACTGGGAATTGGATCCACCAAGTTTGGGTCCGGTGTGTGAAGAAGGACATGTTGAAATAGTTGAATAGGCCAGATATAGTCTCCGAATAAGAACTATGTTGTATGTTAGGATTTTAAAATGTCTGGAAAACTTCAATAGCTCACCTAAAGGTGAAGCTTTTGATCATTTACCCAACATAGGAGTTACCAATTACCGCTCCCAGGAAATCGTTTGACAACATGGAGCGACAGCGCTCAGGCGTGCTGTGATCTAGTGGCGTTTTAAAGTTTAGAGAAGGCAGACGGAGCCTACCGGTGCTGAGCTGCTCGTTGATAAGGCCTCGGATCTCGTCTAGCTGGTGCAGGTCGGAGGTCTCCAGGAGTGGGAGGAGATCCCCAACATTGGGCTGCTCTCTGGCCATGGTGTGGCAGTGCTGGAGGGGGAGGCCTCGTCTCTCTCACAGTGTCCGTCCCTGCTTGCCTGGAGGACTCCTGGGGCCCACCCACCACTACAGTCTCCAGGCACCTCTACCAATTCACAAACATTACTAAGAATTAGCTGAAGAGTTCAGAAAAAGGATTAACGTTCAGTACGATGAAGGCATTTCCTTTCATAATAATCTACTTAAAATTCTTAAAAATGACTGAAGCACAAGTGAACTGGATTTCCTTGAAATCGTGACTAACGACAGATACTTGCGTTACTGAAATCTTACAAGCTGTGGAACACAGTGCAACATTTAACAACAAAAGAGCCACATATTTCCCATGTGTTGGTGGAAAATGAAACATGTTAAATAAAAGATCACGTGGCTTCATACGGTTGCGTTCACCTGGAAACACACGGCTGTTGAAGTTACTGTGTAAAAAAACAAAAACGTTCATTTGCTTTAAAGTTTGTGAACCTTTAATAAAATGTGCTGTGACTTGATGCGGGAACAACTTGCACCATAACATTTTCAGGGGCTGAATCAGTTCTGCTCATCTGGTTGGAGGAATTATTAAATACCAAAACATTTCTGGCTTTACAAAATCAAGAAAAAAAATGACAAATCAGGTTAATTTCCCTTGAAATAAGATAAATTTTCTTGTTCTGATGGCAGATAATTCATCTTATTTCAAGGAACATCAACCTTTTCAAGAATTCCTAAAACACGTAAATAAAATCTTTAAAAAACCTACTTAGTAAGAATAATTACCTTACTTTAAATGAGCCTATGTTTAGATTAAAATGTTTGCAGTGAAGGTTAAAGGCAGGATGTGCACTTGTTCATTCTTAAATATTTACATGTAAACAGTAATGGAAGCAGTCCAAACTAATCCAAGTTCATACCACAGTTTCACTGGTCCATGATAGCCTTTTCATGGAATATATCGCAGGTTTGATTAACACACTAAGCTAGTTTATAAACCACTACATGCACGAAAGTACATCTCTGATGTGTTGCCTTTAATGTAAACTTAGTGGCTTAAAAAAGAAAAACTCGGGTCAACTAGTCCAGACTAAACATGGAGACGCAGCATTTAGCTGTGATGCTGCAAACAAGTGGATCAAACTGCCAGTAAAAGGTAAAACTTTCACTAAACGCAGAAACTTTTAACTCAACATTTTCTCATCTATGCATTAAAACTGCACCAAATAATTAAACTTGTGAAAAATTGGTTGTTTGATTTCAGAACAACCTTTCAGATATGTTCATATATGGACATAACAGCTTGTACTTATGAGCTATTGTGTAAAGTACCACAGAAATGAGAAAATAGAATAAATCACAGCTACAGTACATGTATATTATAACAGGAGAAATAACTGCGTATTTTTAACCTTGTTTTTTGTGCCAGACGTGGGAAAGTAAATCGGCCCATCAGCGACGCACGCAGTGGGCATGAGGCTGTACAGGTGCAGACATATTTGCGCCTTGATACACTTCAACAGGTGCGCTGCGAAGCTCAGACTTGCATTAGACGGGTTGCCTGCACATATCTGATCTCTAATTTCATCTTTCACATTTGGTGCCAAGATTGATGCAGTGTGATTTCATCAAAAGTGAACGGAGTCGAGTACGACTCTGATTCGAATCCTGATTTGTTTGTTCAGTAAACCAAATACGCGAAGCAGATGGCAGGATATGCTGCGTGGATACAACACGTGGATACCTTCAACAAAAACATGCATTTCTGCAGGACAAAACTGTGAAACAAAGTTCAGTCAGTTGTGGCTGAATGCAGTAAAAGCTCTGGTTGGCATGTGGTTAAGCCGAGACGGGCAGAATCTAAAGCAGAAAGCAGAAGTTGTCCTACATCAGCCAGTAGAAGAGACATTTTATCGTTATTCTGTCTTATCTTCTCCTTCAGTCCGCAATGCAGCGCAGTCTCTGTCAAGGACGCGATTACGCCATTTTAATAAGTCCAGTTTGAAAAAGAGCAGCGTCAATGTTGAATATTGCAAGTCTGCAAATAATCAAGTAACAACTATATTTTTCCATTAAAGTTTATTTATACAGCACCTTTCATGCACACAGCAGTTCAAAGTGCTTTACATAAAAACATTAAAAGCGTTACAGATGTTGAAACAGAAAAAAAAGAATAAAAACAGAACAAGAATCATAATAAAATAATAAATTAAATTAAAATCATTAAGAAGAACATAATTAAAAAGTTACCGTGCAGATTTTATTTATAGCTGGAAGAGAAAAGAAACGTTTTTAACTTGGATTTAAACTTTTCTTCATGTGGTGAAAGTTTTATCTCTACTGTCAGCTAAATGCTGATTCTCCATGTTTGGCCCGGTCTCTGGCCCGGTCTCTGGCCCGGTCTCTGGTCCAGACTCTGGTCCAGACTCCGGTCTCTGGTCTCTGGTCCGGTCTCTGGTCCAGACTCCGGTCTCTGGTCCAGACTCCGGTCTCTGGTCCAGACTCTGGTCTCTGGTCCAGACTCTGGTCCGGTCTCTGGCCCGGTCTCTGGTCCAGACTCTGGTCTCTGGTCCAGACTCTGGTCCAGACTCCGGTCCAGACTCCGGTCTCAGGTCCAGACTCCGGTCCAGACTCCGGTCTCTGGTCCAGACTCTGGTCCGGTCTCCGGTACAGACTCTGGTCCGGTCTCCGGTACAGACTCTGGTCTCCGGTACAGACTCTGGTCTCCGGTACAGACTCTGGTCTCCGGTCCAGACTCCGGTCCAGACTCCGGTCCAGACTCCGGTCCAGACTCCGGTCCAGACTCCGGTCCAGACTCCGGTCTCCGGTCCGGTCTCCGGTCCGGTCTCTGGTCCAGACTCTGGTCCGGTCTCTGGTCCAGACTCCGGTCTCCGGTACAGACTCCGGTCTCCGGTACAGACTCCGGTCTCCGGTACAGACTCCGGTCTCCGGTACAGACTCCGGTCTCCGGTCCGGACTAGTTGACGTGAGTCTTTGGATCTAAGAGCTCTGCTTGAAAAGGGTTACCAGGTTACCAGTTCAGGAAGAACATCTCAGCCACATAAAATCATTTCTTAAGATTTGCGTCATTTTTGGCGGAAAGCCGTCCGCTGCGCCCAACCAGAACCTGGTGAGCATGTAAACACCTTTAACCCAATGATTTTAAAATATCACCAGCATTATTTGCATCCGACTCCTCGCTTGAGACTGGAGGACTTTTGATGCTGTGTCCACTTTAATGGCCAACTGTGCAGCAAGCTGTTTATATGCAGAGCGTCTGTCTGCTAAAAGGCGACTCCGGGGCCCCACATCACCCATCTGAAGGCCCACAGCTGCTTCGTTCAGTATCTGCAGAGTTCAAACTCAAAGACAAGCAGGTTTTCTGTGAATAATTATGGTGTTACTGCAGCTTTTTCACCAAAGCCATTTTTCTGGAGGCCTCGAGAGTAAAAACAGTCATGTCCAGTCAGTAGGTAGTCCCTGGATGGATTCCTTTCAGATGATCACCAATAATAATAATAATAATAATAAAACTTATTTATTACTCTGACAGAGAAATTAGGCTCAGCATTAAAACCACGTTTAGACTTTACTAAAGAGCAGTGTGCTGCCAGGTTTCAAAGCGGTGTGAAGAACGCTGCTCATTGGACCAGAAGGTTCACCTCTTTGTGCACAATGGGACGTGGACCCCAGTCCTCCAGACCCAAGCCCGCCTCTGTAGCCAGCATGTACTCACGGAAAAGGCGGAATAAAAAGAAATGTGAATTTATTGGATAATATAATGCAAGCAGACAATATTAAACCTGTGCTTGTCCCGTTAACTGCTAAGGGTTGTTTCAGAAAGTCTTGCTTTTAGAGTCTTGAAAATGGAAAAGTCACAATGTGCATAAGATGGAGGAAGACGGATGTCATCCATGCAAAAGGAGACACTTTCCAAGTTTTAATACCCTCCAGCTACTTTTCTTTGCACCAAAAAGCAACTAATTTATTTTTTTGTTGACACTTTTGGAGACGGATGTGAAAGCGTATATCTTTTATCCCCCTCCCACATCTCTAAGAAGAGGCTCGGTCCTCGTGCAGCACCCAGCTCCGACCCCCCAGCTGCAGTCAGAGCAGATGTTCACCTCGGCTTGATGAAAAGACTGAAATGAAACGTGTAAAGCTGCTGCAGTCTGATGCCGTCCGGACTTACCGTCAGATATTAATGTTAATAATGAAGACTGAACAACACATGAAATGCAATGTAGTGTAAAATGGTGAAACCGAACTACACTTATTAAAAACTAAAATAAAAGTGTAATTATGTTCTAATATTTAGTGTCATCACATCATTAATGTTGCCTCCCCCATCTCTTCCCACAGCAACTTTATGTAGCAGTCTGACTGAATATTAGCTGCTAATGTCATTTACTAAACTTGTAGCAACCTGTAGGACAGCCAGCAGCTACTTTTTCTACTTTCCCGTGATGCTGGGAAGTTAAAACCACACTAGAAGCTTCATATGTGGAGGTTTTACTGATACTGCGGTCAGACATTTCCCATCAAAATGCATACAGTGACCTACGGTATAAAACTTCTCTCAGGTAAGAACCCAACATGTATCTAAATTTAGTAGCATCACATCCAAACCACAAAATTGGACCTAAATGATGGCATCTCCATACAAACCCTACCACTACATTTAACCCTTTAACACTCAATCCATCGCCTGCTACAAAACATCCCATTCTTGGGCATTTAATGGTTAAAAGAAGTGCTATGAAACATTTCACATATTAACAAACTTAACAACCACAACTTGATCTAACCTGCAATATGGCCTTGAAAAAAGTACACAGTAATTTCAGATTATTGGTCTGTGTGTCGTCTACAGTTAAGCTGGACAGTAATTCCAAGCAAAGCAGGACACGGGAGAGCTGCAAATCTCCATGTGAAAAACATAAATAATCCTGATAGGCAGGTCATTATCGTCTTATTTACAAACTGCAAGAATGAATCAGCAAGATCTTACTTCCACACTGCAACACGCAACCTTCAAACAAGATGCCTAAAGTGTCCTCTTTTAGTAGCTACATAGGCCTGTCGCAATAAGTCTATTAATTACACCATAAGAAAAAGTGCACGTTTGCTGGATGCAATAATTTTAGTTTTGGTTTTTCTCTCTCTTCAAAGATTGCAAAATGTTTCACTACGATGCATCACTTTATATATGTAGTTGAATTAAAACACTTTATATGAGCAACACTGTGTTACTGCTGACTGGAGGATGAACTCCATGTGTTTAAAGACCAGATATGTTCCAGATAACCGGACTCATGGAACACCGAAGGACCAGAAACTAGTCTGATAAATCAACCTAATTCAAGTTTATTCTTCGAATGGCTTTATTTAGCCTTATTTCTGCATTAATAGATTGGTTGAAAACTATCTAAAAATTACGTTAATCGCTTAGCGTAATATTATCGTTTAAGTTCTGAGACAATTAATCGCAAAGTAAATTTGTTATCGTGACAGGTCTGACCTCGTTACATGACTACAGAACAAAGTCTTTAAAAGCATGAGGTATTCGTTACGAAACCGTCCGGACCACGGACATATTGTCCAAAAAGCCCGACCTCAACGGCGAAACGTTGATGGCCTCATCGAGGCACCTTAGCAAATATTCTTTCACCACAATTGTTTTACTCTTATTGAAAAGTGCTGATTCATGGAATCTGTAGTTCAGGTGCATGAAGTGCAGACATTCACAACAGTGTGATCTCAGACGGCTTGGGAATGCTCCGGAACCACACAAAGACCCTTTATGCAGCCCAGCGCTTCCGTATACACACTGAAATGACATTTGGCTGAGCGAGAGCGGTCATCAGCAGCTTGCTGTTCTCCTGCAAAAATATTTTAAACCACAAACGTAAAAAACAGACAAAAAATCCATTTGAATTGATAGTTTTTTAGCATAACCACCCAGTTACCAGTAAAGCACCATTAACAGGATTGTTACAAGTCCAGCAAACATTATTTCTGTCATTTGATTCTAAGAATAATATCCATCACATCTCCTCAGTGCTTATTATTTGGTTTTGTTGGTCTATTCATTAAAATAACACTAATGCTACCATCTGCATTTGACAAGCAAATTATTAAAACAATTTTTTTTAATTATAACAAACATGTTTGGCAATAGACTCATAAATTTATGCTTTTGATTAAAAAACCTCTAAAACCAGATAAAAAGAATGATGTAACACGGGCTCATATGTCTGTGAAAAGTACATCTGAGTGATCGTTTGATATTTCTAAGAGCTACATGTTAAAATAGCCGCAGAAGCTTGTGGTAATCTGCATTAATCTGAAACCTCTATAGTCTGTGAAAATCCCACCGACGATCTCTCGGCCCAACAGGCAGCTTTAGCCGGATGTCATGTTGGGAACAATAACGACGTGCGCGCTCTCTTACAGGCTGTATTTGTTGGTGCTTAATTCTTGTAAGGCTGCTTAGGCACCGATGTTAGCTGGTATAACCTCTATTATCTGACATACAGCTGGTTTAACACATGAATACCTGGTTGTATTGGTAAAATATGCCTTAAAGTACGCAAAAAGAAAAAAGGGAGAAAATAGAAAAACCATGTTGAGAATGGTGGATAACAAAAGGTCTGAAGAGATTCACAGTGTTGGGTTGTTATGCTAAAAAACGATTAATTCAAATGATTTTTTTTGTCTGTTTTTTACATTTGTGGTTTCAAATATCAACTCTTGACATTATTCACACTGCGTGTAAATTCTACATTAAATAACCTTCATTTACAGCCATTTTGTCATGTTATAAAATGAATACTGAAACAGTGGTAATGCATTACAGAAAGGCCAGTGGACCCCTGCAGAATATGTCTAAAAGACTCTTACAGACACCATGTCTGCAACACTTTTTTAATTTTACCAGATTTACTTATCTATATTTTTCCATTTTCTTTTCTTACATTGACATAAACATGTAGTTTCTTGTCTCTACATATTAAATTATTTTTAATGTTTATTTTGTTTAAAGCATGGTCCAGTGATAAATAACAGATCCTGTAGGTATTTTCACACATTTACAGGTATATTTTATTTACATGAGAAATTATATGCAAGTATTTATCTACAATAAAAAACTTACAACATTTTGCTTTTCTCTGAAGTGACCAAATTTTGCTTGGCTATTTTGTGCAGTTTTGGTGCAGTACTGGCACTGATCTGCTGTGATCAACCCTGGCATCTAAATAGCAGACATTTGTAGTCAGGTGAACATTGTTGCATAGATTTGCCATATTTTATTGAGTGTAATCAGAATACATCAAGCTGCTGCATGATTAGCAACAGCAGGATCAGGAAAACATGACATCAAACTTGCATTTTTTAAAAAGAATCCTAAAATGCCTACCAAGCATCTTAAATCAGGTATTACTGAGTAGAACTCTAGAGCTAATTGTAGTCTTTTAAAACAATTTTAACCAACTAATAACCACAGGAACAATAGGTTTTTATTTCAATCATTGCAGAGATGGCAGCCTATAAGAATACCTTTGGATATGGAAAGAAAAAACCAGGATGCAAATCAATATCAATAATATTCAAAATAGGCAAGACTTTCAAACTATTAAGGTTTATAGTGAGGGGATTCCCTACATCTTCAGCACAGCAGCACTATATGCCAATTATTTCACAAGGAAAATGTGTCAGACATGGTGACAGGGAGGTGGAGGAGCTCAAACTGAAACAACCTGTAAGTTAGTAGGCCATTGCAAACACACAAGCAACAAGAAGGCGATGTTAACATGGGAAATGGCTGCTTTAGCTATGCAAAGTGATGGAAATACTCTTCCAGTTTGCTGCAAAACGCAGCGTCGTGTTGGAAAATAGTATCCATATAGGTTTAAATACTGCTCCATTATAGATGAATGCATAAGGGGGTGTAGATCCGAGCTCGGTCCGGATGAGGAGTGAGAAGCAGCGGCTGTATGTGGACTGACCACCGCTGCCTGTCGTAAACAACTCGCAGAGAACAATGGGGAGGGCTGGGTTTACTTTACCCGCATACACACATATTAAGCCTTCTTTTCTGAGGCAAATCGGCCATCATCGTCACAACCACAGAGTATTCACACAGATATGACGGTTAAATCTTTAAAACATCTAGCAAATCCATCACCGGGTCCTCTCAAAAACAAGTCAACCCACCGCCAACAGCTAACGTTAGCTGGGAGCAGCGACCCACACTCGGTGAGGGAATTCATTTTCCCTGTCAGTGGTATTTAATATGTGAAAAAACAAACTAAATACTTCGAGTTCACTAAAACATACCATACGCCTTTACATTTTCTGAAAGAGAAAGACATTTTACGTAAAAAACCAGACCTGTTTACCTGTTAGAGTAGATGCACTCCACAGGGCGCCGCCATCTTGAACACCTCACAGCCCATCCCACCGCAATGAGCCTCCGCTGTCAGGCTGCATGCAAACTAATCCCAGAAGTTAGCTCCCTGCGCGTAGGATCGGCAACTTTTACACGTACTTCATGCGAACAACATCTAAAAGTTGGTTAAATGGCATAAAAAACACCATCACACTTATTTATGTTAATCGCAACGGCTTCTTAGCTCTGCCGCACATCTAAGATTGTTTTTCCCACCGCGGTGGAGGGATGAAGAATGCGTAATGCGGTTTCGCGTGACCTACATGCACAGGGCGCACGCGCAAATTAGTTTTTCTTTTTTGCCAGGTGGATGGAAAATCTGTATGGAAGTTCAACTCTGTCAGAAAAAATATCAAAAGTTAGAAAGATTAGAAATAATGTTAATACAAAGCACTGACACAGGAAGTCAGAAGTGTCACACATTAAAGTTTTTTTGTTTTTAATTATTTAAATAAATGTAATTTGTTAGCCAAATGTAAATCACTACTAATACTATGTTTATTATAATTACATTTAATAATTCAAGAAGTATCCATGTGCTATTTATGCATTTCATTACTGGATCAGTTTGACTGCATTTAACAACAAGCCATTTATGAGACACATTTAAGGTGTACTGGAGTAGGAAAATATCTAAAACTTGCAGGTCTACTATCTTTAAGGAACTCAAGTTTTCCATCTCTACAGTCTGTCTACAGCTTTAACCAATACAGTATAAATATGATCTAATTTTGGAGTATTGGTATGTTAAAGGAAAGGCAAAAGGTACTAAATGAACTAAAATGTGTATTATATTATTGTTTGTTTATACACATTTATACCTACTTTCATGCTTGAGCACTTCACACTTTTTATAGTTGTCTCATAGAATCGGGGACGCCATTATCTGTTAATCATTTCTAACACTTCCGTTGTTTTCCTCAGTTAGGAAGATTCATAAAAAAGTGATACCTGCTGGCTGCGGGTGTGTAATGCATCAGAGGGAAAGTGCTGACACGATTTTCACTGCACGTCTATCATCACTGTAAATGTAAACATATGGGAAGGAGTGATTGTGTACGTTACTGATTTTTTATATTTGAATAAAATAATTTCTGACACATGCTTGTGCAACTCTTAGTCGTCAAAGATTTTCATTATCCACATGTTTATAAATGTATATAAACATGTGTGTACTGTGTGTATTTTGGTATAGCCTAATCTGTTCTGGTTGCAAAGAATCCAAGCTTTATACTGACGTCTTATGGAACAATGTGAAAACTAGAAACATCATCATCACATATCAGCCTTAACGGTGTGATGAAAATAAAAC
Organism: Pseudomugil tenellus; assembly: GCA_037177515.1. Lineage (NCBI taxonomy): Eukaryota > Metazoa > Chordata > Actinopteri > Atheriniformes > Pseudomugilidae > Pseudomugil > Pseudomugil tenellus. The sequence continues at coordinate 20,517,954 of JBAMHX010000021.1, forward strand.
CAGTAAATACTGGTATACCATGCAAACCAGTGGTACATAAGACCAACAGGCATAAAAATCCTTTGTCAAGATCGCGTTATGTCTCCTTTTTTTCCGTCAGTCTGCCACTCTCTATCTGCCGCTCGCTATTTCCAGGTCATGTGACTCAAGTAGTTTTAACCAAGTTTAACAAATTCTGGCAGGAACTTTATAAGGTTCAGTCCAACGATTCAATGATAAACATCCCAAAAAATGAAAGGAAGTCATGTGTCACAACACTTGACACTAACTTTCAGCGTTGTCATGGAAACATATAAACAGTCACTGGTAAGCTACCACTGTTGGTCATGTGTCAGTAAATGTGTCTGTCAACTAAATGCAGTTTAATCTCAGATCATACTAATGTGATGCTTTCAATCTGTTTTGTAATTGTAATGATGCAAAGCGCTAACAGAATCTCCTCCTCTCATAAACTCACGCTGCTCTGAGCATTTCAGACTTTTTTCAGATCATTGCGATGTTGACAAGCCCGGCTCCTCAAAGTTCCTGCGAGGTGCTCGACACACACAGATGACATAAAGAGGCCTCAGTAGTGTAGTCACTTGACTTTTGGCCTGCTGAATGAACATATCGGAGCAATGCTTGCGACATCTCTGTGTCACTTTCTCCATAAGAGAGATGAAGCTTTTAAGGCACAATCATCAAACAATCAACTATTTTATTCAAAATAGTCAACAGGGTCACATGAAGCGTGTTGCAAAAAGCAAGACGCAAAATAACTTCACATGAACTGAGAAAACCCAGCATGAAACTGCCAAGATGCCATTTGCCACCAGTTTGAGCATATTTCACTGGAGTACCAAGAAGCAGAAGGTGTGTAACACTCAGGGACATGGCCGACGTAAGGAAGGCTGGAAAACAACCACTGTACAAAACACACACGATAAAACGTCATGACTGGGACAAGAAATATCATCAGACTGGTTTTTCTAAGGTTTTATGGACTGATGGGATGAGAGTGTTGATGGGCCAGATGGATGGACCAGTAAAGGCCAGAAAGCTCCACTCCCACTCAGATACCAGTAAGGTGGAGGTGGGGTACTGGTATGGACTGGTATCATTAAAGATGAGCTTATGGGACCTTTTCGGGTTGATGATGGAGTCCAGCTCAACTCCCAGTCCTCCCAGTTTCTGGAAGACACCTTCTTCAAATAGTATTTTAGGAAGAAGTCAGCATCGTTCAGAAAAACCTGATTTTCATGCAGGACAATGTTCCATCACACGCATCCCAGTACTCCACTGTGTGGCCAGTAAAGGTCTAAAAGAAGGAAAATAATGTTCGCCTGATCTTAACCCCATAGAGAACCTGTGGTCCCTCATCAGATAAGATTTACAGGGAGGGAAACCAGTACAGCTCTCTGAACAATGACTGGGAGCTGTGGTTGCTCCCTGTGTAAACACATCGATACGCTGACAGAATCTATGGATGGCAGGATTTTGAGTTTCCTCTCAAAGAAAGGTGCTTATATTAGTCACTGATTTGTTTTTTAATGCCAGAAATGTATATTTCTACATTTGGAGTTGTTGGATTCCTGGTGAAAAAAAAGTCAAATGTGTTTATATTTGTTTTTTGTTAATTATGCACAGTAATAATCACCTGCCCACAGAAATCCTCCTAAGATACTAAAACTAAGGAAGGGGGGAGGGCGAGAAGGAAGGGGGGGGGGGGGGGGGGGGGGGGGGGGGGGGGGGGGGGGGGGGGAGGGGGGGGGGGGGAGGAGGGGGG
>JBAMHX010000021.1:20535585-20560545 GCA_037177515.1 Pseudomugil tenellus
ATGATTTAAGTGGCATAACTGTAAGTTAATATTGTGATTGTGAACATACTAGCATGCTAATATGCTAAATAGCAGTTTGCTTAAGAAAAAAAAGTAGAAGGCTGAAAACTTTCTGGGTTTTTCTCCTTTTTGCTCAAATAACTTACTGTTATTCCTGATTATAAACACACATACTCCGACAGGGTTAAAATCACTGATATGACTTTAGATATTTGCCATATTTACATCTGTCTAGCTATTAAAATGTTACGCGCCTGCAGTCCTGTTTTATTTAATTTGGGACAACTAGGGCCAGTTGGTGAACACACTACTAGAGTGCAGTGACAGATCACTGATAAACAGCATATTTGCCTACAGAAACCATACGAGCTCTGTAGTCAGGGCTCAAAGTTCACATCACACATCCAAATATGACATAAACAGATTTCCTCTTCAACTGATAAACAACCCTGCCTTGAAGGGTTGACGGGGAAAATTATGAGTGAAAAGTCAAAATGAGAGTGAGCGCGGGTGTTGAAATCGTTGAGCAGCAGGCTCTTCCAGCATGAGCAGCATGGTGCAGGCTGTCTGATAACCTTATCATTCCCTCCCCACACTGTAACGGCTGGAACAGGCCAGCAGAGACACTGGGAGGAGTGGACAGGCCCTCGGCTCAGATAGCAGCAAGAGGTGGAAGAAAGTCCAACAGAGAACAAGAGAACAGCCTCATCAAGTATATCCTACATCTAATGTAAATCAGTCCTACTAAACATTTTATTTTAGTCCCTTTATACCTCCAACTTCTAACTCGTGATGGGAAAGCACTGGTATAGTTACATTTTGTAAGTAAAAATAATATTATAATGCAATTTTACAATCTGCTGCACTTCTAAAAGTGGCAAAAAAATCTTCCATTGAATTAAATGAAAGATTAAAATGCTTCATTCAATAATTGCAGCAAGTCTGTTTCTGTCCTACCTGCACACAATTTAATAAACATAAAAAATGGTAAAAAAGTGAAAATATGTGCCAACAATTAATATGTTTTGCTACCACTTGTCCTTCCTTAATGGCAAGCATATAGAAGACAAACTAGAATTAAGGTAAACATCAGATCAGACATTTTCATAACACCGTAACAACTCTGCAAACACACAGACAACTGCAGAGTTTTCTTTCTTTTCTGAGCAGATGATAATCTGTTGACAGTTCGAGGGTGGGACTGCACACAAATCTAAGACCTAATCCCTTCAAAAAACACATGGTTCCTCAGATTATTTGAAAATGCTTTAACCAGCTGTTGACATAAATCAAGAATGTGTGCGTCGTCAAATCGTTTTAAGACGCGGTTAAACTTTGGTGTTGTTTGGTATGCACTGCCACCGTGCGGCTAAAAGTTGTACTGCAGGAAGAAAATTTATTTTTAGTAGACACATTGCAAAATTCAATAAAACCATAAAAACCATCCAGGTATCACTCAAATTGGGGGAATTATACAGTGATTTTACTTACATAAACTTAAAATGTATAATTATGTATAATATAACAAAAAATAATGGACAAGGCACTTTTTTTTTACTAAACATGCGTATACAAAACTAATCATAATACTAAAAAAATTATAAGGTGGCTTATTGTAGCAGTATATTTATTATTACGATTTTTAATTTAAGCAAATTTGAATCTGTGTTTCGTAACAATTTGTTTTGTGGAACTCTGTGGAACTTTCAATGTTTCCATACGGCGCCATTTTGGTGTCGGACAAACATATAATGAGGGAACTCCGATTGTTTTCATTGATCTCATCGTGATACAACTTCAGCGCTTAATATCACCCTAAAATCATGACAAATGAAGGAAGTGGTTCCGCGAACCACGGCGAGACGACGTTAGATTTTACCCTGAAAGAGTTGACGTTTTCCGGTCAGAGTGAAGATGCGACACCGGGAAGCTCGTCCACGGTAAAGCTACGGGACAAGAGGCTGGTGTGTGTGGAGTATCCAGCGGTGGTCAGCAACGTGGACAAGATGCTGGATACTCTGGGTGGTGAAAAAGCAGTGACCAAAGTAAGCAAAGGTGTCCAGGGTTTTACATTTTCTTGTCAGTTATGAGATAATAATAATTGTACTTAAGACGCAGGTAAGATCACACGGAAACATTTTCTATTTGCTGATGTGTTTAATTTTTTCAGACAAATTAACAACCACTTTTATTAGATTCACATTGCTATTACTCAGTTGGATCCCGTTTTACCTTCAGAGCTGCATTAGTTTCATAGATGCAACAAGGTGGAAACTTTGATCAGGAATTTTGCTCCATATTAACAGTTTCTGCTCATCCATGAGGAGAATCTCACAAATCTGCTCTGTTGGATGGAGATCTGGTGACTGTGGAGACCGCTGCAGTACAGTGGACTCATCGTGTTGGAGATGATGTGATCTTTGTGACATGAGGCATCATCCTGCTGGGAATCTCCATCAAAAGATGCTACACTGTGTTCATAAAGGGATGAACATGGTCAGCAGAAATACCGGCTGAGGTGTTGAAAGTAATGCACAGCTGGTATCACGAAGCAAACAATGTGTCAGTAAAATGTCCTCAACGCCGTTACATCAGCAGCAGCCTGAAATGTTGGTTCAAGGCAGGATGGATCCATTCGTTCACGTTGTTTTCACAACTTCTTGCCTTCATCTGAATGTTGCAGCTGAAATTGAGACTCATTGGACCAGATAAAGGTTTTTTTCTTATGTCGAATGTTGGCGAGTCTGTGTGATTTGTGTTCCTTGCTAGATAGTGTGGCATCCAGCGGGACCTTCCGGTGCTTACATGTTGGACATGTTTTGGTCCTGGTACCTACTTTCCCTTTTCTTAGAGATGGCTGTGTGGTAAATTCCTAGTAGATCAAGAATTACTGAAATACGCACAGATTCTAAGCAGAAAAGTCTGAAATTCAGGCTTTGTGGTTGTATGAAGTGTTCTTGGCAAAGTTTCTACCCACCTTTAGAAGCTTTTGCAGTAATTCATGCTGCCTTCTGAGACATTTTGCAATTTTCAACAAGACAAACCTTTCTATCTGTATTATTGTTTAACACATTTCTAATTCTGGGTACCTTTAAATACATCACACAGGTGCGTCCAAACCTTTTTTTTAAAAAAAATACCACAAACGTACTGAAAAAGTCCTTGGAGACCATTTCAATCCCAGGATGCTTCACCGATTTAAAAAGGCCTTTTGGGGGATAGAAGAGAACATTTGTGTCTAAAGTTCAGTACCAAACATCCAACCTGGCTTTGTTTCTGATTAATCCCGCAGACCTTTGCTGACCCAAACAGGCGCCTGGAGCTGCGTTTCCGACCTCAGGACCCGTTCTGTCACTCTGCATGTGGAAACCGCCTGTCGTCAAGCAACCTCCTCCTCAAAGTGCGTCGGCGGACGCGTAAAAGAGACCCCAGCGTTGCCGAGATACAAATGGATGTCGTTGGAATCATAGGAACGACTTACAAATTCCAAGGTTTGAGGAGAAGTATTGAGTGTTGGATGTAGTTTAGCTTTTTATTTTGCAGCAAAGATTCTGACTGAATCTCTCCGATGTTCTGTTTGCCTCCCAGTACACCGGTTTCTCAATGTTCTTATGTTACTGTTTACATGATTATAAACTTCTTATAAAGCGAAGTAAATGGAGTGATGTGCATGAAAAATGGATGAAATGAAAGCTGTTTGCTCGGTTTGTTTGTGCTTTCCAGGTATGGCAGACTTTCAGTACCTCGCTGTGCACTCACAGGATGGAAACCACACATCTTTATATGACAAAATCATCCTCCGCAAGACTGAGAATCAGGAGTTTTTCCTGCAAAGTGTGCCTTACTTCCTACCCCCAGCCATCTTCTCCCGTCTCGACAGTCCCGTGGATTATTGCTACCGGCCCGACTTCCTGCAGAAATCATCAGCGGGGTAAATCCTGAAACTTCAGTGCTGAATTGATCTTTCGGATCAATATTACATCTGTACCACTGCTTGTGTTCTGTCTGCAGACAGACGTTCATCAGCAAGAACTTTATTGGTTTGAATCGAGCTCGTCGGCCCCACAACGCTATCTTTGCCAGCTTTACTGAAGCCACCATGCCCAGTAAGTGCTTAGAAGCAGCTAAAGCTAACTGGGCTCGGTGCTGTCAGAAGGACGCGGACAGGGAGGCGGAAAAGCAGCTGAAAAAGGTATTTAAGGACAGCGCACACATGGCAATGATAAAGCAGAATTTTCTGTTATGTAAAAGTTAGATGGTGTTGCTTTGGTTGTGTTTTGCCACCAGTATCTAATCTCAGACCAAACGTTTTGCGCTTAGATGTTTGAGAGCCGGCCCATCTGGTCCCGGAACGCAGTCAAGGCCAACATCAACATCCCGCCTGATAAACTGAAGCTGCTGCTGCCCATATATGCCTACTACATGGTGAGCCGGGAAGCCTCGTTTTAGGGTTTAAAGTAAATATTTGTCTTCTTATGTTAATAAGTTTATTTTAAATCTGAGTGGACAGAATATATGGTGTGTTTTGTGTTTTATTATTTGACTGAAAAGCTAAACACAAATATTTCTGTTTAGCTTTAATTGTGGTTTAAAGTAACTAAAAGCAATTTTTCAGTCTTTTTAATTATTTTTTTGCAAAACCTCAAATATATAACGAAGAGTATATGAAAGGACACGTGCACACAGGAAAAAAAAAACATCTGTAGTTCTTTTCCAAAACACTAACTCATGTTTCTAGGGGGGAATGCATATCTACAATATTTGTGCCTCACTCATTCTTCACAGCATTCACACAGCTGATAGACCTGCAGGAGACACTCACATGAAGCTACAGGAAGCTGAGTCCAGGTCCCACTGCAGCAGTGGGTCAGACCATCTCCTCCCAGTACCTGAAGGCAGGCATAATACTGCTGGCTAACACATGGGGTGCTTTTCGACCGAGCGGATTCGAGGGTTAGTTCGGAGCCAGAGCCGGGGTTTTTGGTTTTCGACCGCTCAAACTCCGGCTTCTGGCTCTCAAAAACTGGTTCCGTCCAGGCTCCAACTCTTAACTGGGCCAGAGTTAGAACCACGTCACGTTGCTTGCCTCTGCAACTAGGGACGGAGTTACAATAGAGTTTAAACATAGATCAACATTTTAATAAAAGAGAAGAAATGAAATATAAAAACAAGCAGAAATCATCTGATTTGTCTGAAATCGTCGGGTCTGTTTACTCTGGCTCGCTGCCAGGAAGCAGAGTCCGTGTTGCTTTGCAGAGATCCAAACTAAATGAGGGGCTGAAATAGCAGGAAGTAGCTGCAACGGGAGAAACAGATGTCGCATACACAAGCTGATCAACAAATAAATCAAGTTTAAAAAAAGCGCAAAACTCCAACAATGAGTTTAAACACCAAAAGAGAAAAAACAGCATGATTAGTCTCGGAGCAGCCTCTGGTTACTTTGGCTGCTGCAAACATGTTGGCAGCGAGTCAAAGAAAACAAAACGGCAATTCGGAGCAGCTGCAGTGATACCGCAGGAAGATTAAAATAACGCAATCTGGTCTGTTGCTGTTTTATAATGTTACTCATATGCAAAGGGGTGTGTGTGTATATATATGTGGGTGGGGGGGGGGCTGATATTACGCAAACAAACGTGTTGATGACGTAACGATGACGCAGAACTGACCAGGCTCTACGTCGGTCGAAAACAAAACCAGTTCTTATGAAGTCGTAAAGTTGAACCAGGTAAGCTCTGGTTCTGGCCGCCGCACCCGTTCTTCTTTGGTCGCAACCTGACAGCACCTCGTGTTACCTCCAGTAAGGACACTGGCAAAATGCAAACATGACTAAAAATCCGCCTGTAAAGATGAGGACAGGAAAATGGTGTGTCTCGCTGCTTTCCACCTGCTGTCTGTTCCATTTGTACAACAAGCAATACAGTCACTGTGTTAGTTCCCGTGTATATATGTTTATAAAATGAAGCTTCGTGGGCAGATGTTAATGGTAAAATGTGCCTTTATAGGTGACAGGACCATGGAGAAGCCTGTGGGTGAGGCTGGGCTACGACCCCCGAAAGAGCCCAGAGTCCAAAAAATACCAGATACTGGATTTCAGGATCCGCTGTAGCTCCAAACATGGTAAAACATTTCTACAAAGAAAAAGTGTACATTGGACTTAAACATGAGGATCTATGGAATAAAGCAGATTTATTCCATCTCTTTAGGCTATTCCCAGTCCAACATACCAGTGAAAGCCAAGAGGAGTGCCCTGAACTACAGTCTGCCAATCACACTAAACAAAACAGGTAATACTCACATGTTGTAACATGTATCTCATATATGTGTGTGTATGTATATATGCATATATGTTACATTATCAAAGTGATAAATGCTGCAAACAAATGACACCTTTCCAGGATCATGACAAAGTCCTGACAACTGTTTTTCTCCAGAAAGGTGTTAACACCACCAGAGCAGGAGAAAGACAATGAGAGTATGACGGCTTTCTTTCTTTCAGTTCCCCAGCCTGCTACTGTGATGGATATTCCCATGCAAGAAAGTCCCAGTACCAGTCGGGATTCGGTTCCAGCCACATACCAGCTGAAGGTTGGTGACGAGTTTTACATCTTTTCATAAAAGCATCACGTTTAAAAACAGGAAAATAAAAAAGATTGATGTCATCTGTTCTGGGTTTCACCTGCAGGAGTCGTCCTACATTTTCAGAGAAGGCATGCTGCCTCCTCACCGACAGATGTTCTACCAGCTGTGTGATTTGCATGTGGACAGGTACCATGTATTCATGAGCAGACGCCACCTCTTTTTTTTAGTTAATTATGATAAAAAACGTAACCAAACCCACGTTTCTGTGTGTTTCAGCATCAAAGAGGTGATTGAACAGAACAACGGTCAGGAGGAGACCTGCGATGAGCGTGATGGCTGGTGCGTTGTCGGCACCACAGACAAACTCAGAGATATAATCTCAGCTATGATTAAGAAGGTCACGCGAGCTCAAAAACCAGGTACAAGACTTTAAGAAATGCTTACACACATGTGCTGCATCGTTACACACACTTCACTAAAAGTGTTCCTCTTTCTGAATGAATCTTTTCTGAGCAGCTGCAAAGCTTTGCATTGCAACTCTACTGCTGACCATTAGAGTAGAGAGATTAATAAATACCACTTCACAGATTAACATTAATTACATAATCTACACATATAAATAAAACATAGCCACACAATGCTCAACATGATACACGAAAAAAACATTGATATGTAATTTAGTAGATGCAGTTAAAGATTAAAATGATCCATTTAGTTTCGCTGCAGCAGATGCACTTTTGTGGTAGAGATTAGATATTTTAACTCTTTGAAGAACCATTATTACAAAAGAGCATGTTTACCTCCTACCTATTTTTATTTAAAATATAAATTTTGCAAAATTGACAAAAAAAATCCCTATCAGCTGTATTTTTATTGCTAAACACCAGCTACATGCTAACATTATCATTTTTAGTTATCCAACATCAGAATATATATTTATAATCTTTATATGGCAGTAAATGCTTAAATTTACCTCCAAGAAAAATTCTAATATATTGCACTATCTGCAATATATTACTGTTTGTTTTTAAATAACTAAATATGCTTTAAATTCCTGGGTTTATGTAAAATCTGATCGTATCTATGTATTGTAATTAACAGAACAGAAAAAAAACGGTTGATGTTATTCAAAATGGCAGGACTGCAATGTTTGTAATACTGTTTCTTGGCTTTAGTAGAATTTGATGCCAAGATTTTCACAAATGCTACATAAAAAGCTAATAAATAGCACAAATTTATTCATAAGACTGGTGGTAAATGAGGCCCAGATGTCCTTACTGTTAAAGATCAACACTTTCATATAATTACACACTTTATTGATAAGAAAAGGTGTAAATGAGTCCCAAATAATTCAACTTTACCTCTTAATTAAACTGGTTACGTCTCATAGGTTCTGTCTGACCTGTGTTACGTTATTAACTCATTTCAGAATTTAACTTCTTCATCTACATTTTTCTTTATGGTATTTTCCTCTTATGCAAATCTTTCATTCAATGGAGTATTATCTTTAATCTTTTTTCCAAAATATCAGAGTTTATATTACCATTTTTACATAAAATACACATGTGGGAAATCATGGAAAAGTTGAACAAAGGATGATGTAAGCTATCAGTAGCCATCGTCATGCTAATGCTGTCACTGTTAGCATGCTAGCATTAAACACACACAGCACACTAAGTACAGCACAACTGAGCTACTGGCATGACTGAAGAGTTATTCTTGATGGGTTTGTAGCTGTTTTCAAGATTGAAACAGTTGTGAATTTCTTTATTAAAGCTACTTGCGTCTTAAGAGTTGCTTGTTATTTAGTCTTCAAAGTTAGCTCACCATAAACCCAAGGATTGGATGAGAAACCTTTGATGATAACATGTTTTTTCTGAATGTAGGTAAAGTTTTTGGTTAACAAAAGGAAGAATGACTTAAGGCTCTGAAACAGCATCATGTAGAAAAATGTTTTAATTAGTAGTTTTATGTTAATTAAATTTGATATCTTTCCTTTAGCATTACCCCAAGTTCCTGGAAAAAGATGGCGAATAGGCTTAAGTTCAAAATCCCCAGACAGAGATGCAGCGGATGAGAAGGAGGAAGAGTGTGAGAAGAGGGAAGATGATGAGGATGAAGAAGATGAATTTCAACCATCTGAGGGAAGTGAAAATGAGATGGAGACAGAAATTCTTGATTATATCTGACAAAGAATCGTTTAATGTTTGATCAAATGTGATATATTTAGTTAAATGTAAATAAAGAAGCTGATTTTTCCTGAACGTCTGTGTAAAAACTGTCCTGATCTTTTCTACACAACATCATCATGAAAATCATTTCATTTCATTTTTGAATGGACTTTTTTTTCATTAGTTTTTATAAAACTGAAATAAATGACAGCTGTAATCTTCTCACCAGATCATTTTATATTAAAATCTTAATTAACATGAAAAAAATAAGGATGACGTCTTGAAATTCTACAAACTATAACACATATATTACTTCAGCTATAATAATTTGTTAGTTTGTGGATGTAATGTTGGGCGTATATTGTGAATACAAACATAGTAATATATGTAATACCCTTCATTGTAAAGCTGTTCACAAAAAATGTGTTGATGTATTTGTTAGCACAATCATGTTATGAAAAAAGTTGAGGAGAGAATGAGCAGACTGGAGATTATAGAAAGAGAAGAGGTTCCAACCAAAGCATGCAGAATACAATGTGAACAAACATTTCCAACCTTGACTGGACAAAACAAGATGGCAACAAAAACGTTGTCTGCTCTGATGAGTCTCCATTTAACCTGCAACAATCAGATGGTAGAGCATGAAGCCTGTATTGTGTCAACAATTAAAGCTGCTAGTAATTGTGTGAGGGTTATGTTTTGGTTTTGAGCCTCCTAGTACCAACTGGGAATGTCTTAACCACCACAACCTACCTGAATATTAATGCTGATCATGTCCACCTCTTTATGAACACAGTGTTCGCGATGAGTTCACTGTACTCTCTCCCCTCTCCACAGTCACCACATCTTTATTCAACCTTTAACATGAGATGGAACGACATTCTCAGTATGCAGTAACTGTGTGAGACTTCATGTCAATATGGAGCAAAAGATCAGGACCGCAATCCTGCAGGTTGTCCACATAAACCTCCCACAACTGACTGAAATGAATAAGTGACTATGTTAAACTTCGGCTGTTGGATCCATTCGGTATAAGCCGGCAATATTAGAGCAGGAATGACAGCAGTCCTCGAGGAGCCTTGTAAGGGTGACTGGACACTTCCCAAAAAAGTGAACAGTGAGTTTATGATAGTACATTGCAGCAGTTGGCTACTGCCAATATGTCTTTTGAGAGCTGCTGATGGTCACTTTAACACAGACCATGAGAACTGTAAACAGGTCAGGTTTAAAGTGTTAAACTAAAAACAGCAGCTGGAGCTGTGTGACCCCCAGTCCTCTGGACAGCTGTGGAAACTAAACAGAAACTGGTTTCCTGCTATTTTACATTAATAAAAGTCTCTGAACAGAATTTGAATATGAGAGTTCACTAAATGTTGTCATTAAAGGAAAAATGTTAAATTATTTAATTATTCCTACATTTTGTGGCTTATTTATTTATTTATTTATTTTTAATATAAAAAAACAGAAAAAAGCAACATTTTTTTAACACTATTGAAACTTTGCCAGTCTGGTTACTTAAGATCAGATCTAAAACATTTCCATATGGAAAATTTTAGTGCACCACAAGTTTTTTGTATCTTCCAGTTTCCATGAGGATCACATGTCATGGCATCTTTGGCTGAATTTATTTCACAGCTGATAAGAGCTGCGGGCCATCCGTTAGAGCTAAAATAGCCAAGATATGACGAAATTGGTCTTTTACCCCAAATCTGTTCCTCCATAATGAGAAGCTGCATAATTTGGCATGCAAATTTCTTTGACCACATCATGCGATTATACATTTTTTTTTTCTTTTAATTTGATGTAATTCCTCCATGGTAGGTGTTAAAAAGCAAACCTGTACACATGAGCTGGTTAATTATTATGTAACGGTGGGAAGCAGAACTGCTTATTGGTCAGATCAAGGGTGGGGTCTTCTTTATAAAAGCCTGTCTGAACATCTTTGTGGGCTCTCACTGTGTGATTGTGATGGCATTGCTTGGGATTTTGACAGCTGTTGCTGTGTTTCTGGAAACAGTCTCTGCCGCCTCTGTAAGTATTTCACCAAAAACATTTTGACACACCAGCAAGTTTTTGCATTTTATGCAAAAGGAGCTTTGAAGTATTTGTTTTTTACATTTTGGAGTAAATATAAGTAATTAATAAACAAAACTTTAAAAAGAAAATCAGTGAGTGAAACATGATTTTTTTCTCCCCCAAAAGGTGGAAGAGGTGAAAGATGTGTTTGAAGATTTGCTATTTTAACTGTATTTTGATTTGTTAACCTTTTTCATCCAATTATTTATTTCTGCTTTTGCAGCTCGGGGTTGTTCACACCGAGGGAGGGATGGTGGAGGGCAAAAGCATTTCCGTTGGGCTCTTTCGCCGCATGGATGTCTTTAAGGGGATTCCATATGCTGATGTTCCCAACAGGTTTGAGAAGCCACAGCGTCACCCTGGCTGGGATGGTGGGTAGACTGACTGGAAGTCTTTTAAATGCAGCAATGCCTGTAAGCTAGATTAGCCAGACAACTTGCATGTTGTGCTTCATCCCTGAAACACTTCATGGTAACATATCACACCCATCCATTTTAAGAGCTCTTTTAAGATTCACTCTTCCTCTCTTGCTAATTTGACTCCCTGCAGACTGTTTGCTTTTTGTTTTGAGCCCCGCAGTATCCACCTGTATCCACTGGGCAAAGACAATATATTGATTAATATCAACTTCAGTATTTAAAGCTGCACTCTGTAACAAAATCAAAGGTCAATGAGAGAAACTTTCATTATGCCGCTTCTGGACCGATCTTTGTGAAAACTGTAGTTTTTAGTCATAATCAAGCAATGAGTCAGGTTTAGATTTATTTTGCTTTTTTGTTGTTAGTCAGTGTATTTTTGAGTCAGTTTCAGCTCTAGAGAGCGATTGTAACTGTGTCACGTCGTCCAGGTACAGCATCAAAGCAAAACCAAACCAAATGCAGGTGTGACATTTCTCAGTATTCCCCACCCGATCAAACCAAGTCTCTCAGACTGATTGATGACATAGAGATGTCTCTCCTAAATGTTTAACTATTTTCTGTGAATACATTCCCTGATCAATCAGTTTAATACAACTCAGTTGAGATTCAGTCACTAAGTCTTTATTTGGTCATAACACATTTTTAAAAAGTCATATTTACCTTTACTTAACACAAGTGAAAATGTTTTAACCTCCTCCTTTGCAGACAAATCAGCTAACGTTGAAGTCTGACCGTTACTAAGAAATGCATCATGAACATATATTTCTCATTTTTACAATCATTCACTGTTTTTATACTGTATGTGTCTCTTATTAGGCGTTCTCAAGGCCACTGAGTTCAGGAACAGATGTCTTCAGGTGAATCTTCTCCAATCTGGGACCAGAGGCAGTGAGGACTGTCTTTACCTTAACATTTGGGTTCCTCAAGGGAGCTCAGGTAAAGACTGACAGATGCTCACCGACTATCATCAAAATTAGATCAACTCTACAACTTTCTCACTGTCCTCTAGTGTCCACCAATCTTCCTGTTATGGTCTGGATCTATGGAGGGGCTTTCTTGGTTGGAGGCTCTATGGGTGCTAACTTCCTGGATAACTATCTGTACAGTGGAGAGGAAATCGCAGATAGAGGAGATGTTATTGTGGTTACTCTGGGATACCGTGTTGGAGCGCTGGGTTTCCTGAGCACAGGAGACTCTGAATTGCCTGGTGGGTAACTAAAAAGAGCCTGAAAGAAACTGGATTAGTTATTTCTTGCCATTGTGCCATAGGACACACCTTCCTTAATTTCATTATGTTGTATGTATTTGTCAGGAAACTACGGGTTGTGGGATCAGCAGGCTGCCATCGCCTGGGTGCACAGAAATATTAGATCATTTGGAGGAGACCCCGACAACATCACCCTCTTTGGAGAGTCTGCTGGTGCAGCTAGTGTCAGTTTTCAGGTGAGAGGCTTTTTTTTCAGGGTTTTAGCTAAATATTTGTGTACCTACATTTAGTTGCAGCCACATATTGTAGTTTCCACTTAACATTCATATATTAAAAATATACTAAAATATATTTTTGTTCTGTCAATCTACAGACTCTCACTCCTCACAACAAAGGGCTTTTGAAGAGAGCTATCTCTCAGAGTGGGGTTGCTCTTTGCCCTTGGGCCATCAACAAAAACCCCCGCAAGTTTGCAGAGGAGGTAAACCACTTTTTGACATGTTAACTTCTAAACTATGTAGAAATTATGTAACAGAAACATAATCAAAAGACTATTTAAACCCCCATTGCAGGTTGCTCTGAAAGTCAACTGTCCAACTGATGAAAAAATGGCTGCCTGCTTAAAGATGACGGATCCTGAGGCCCTGACATTGGCGGGTGTTCTGAGCTTAACCAGTTCTCCCGACTGTGAGTAAGCAGCAGTGTTGACACATCAAATCAGAATAACACAAAGTGAAGTAGACTTTCTGTTCATTACAATTAAAGCTGGATTCCAGACCTCATATTTATTTTGTTATTCATATTTTTGGAACAGAAATGATAAATATTAGAGTTGCAGCATGTTTGTTTATGAGCAAGTAGTATCTATTTACAGTCAAGTTCCAATGGTTAGTTCTAGGGCCCATATTATGCAAAATCAACTTCCATCCATCTATTTTCTACAGCATATTCCCGAACGGGGTTGCGGGAGCCAATCCCACCTGACAATGGGCGAGAGGTGGGGTCGCCAGTCTATCACAGGGCCACACTCATAGACGAACAACCAAGCACACAGTAATTCTTAAGGGGAGTTTAGAATCTCCAATCAGCCTATCCCCAAGCTGCATGTCTTTGGACTGTGGGAGGAAGCCGGAGTACCCGGAGAGATAGGGGGATCGAATCGGCAACCTGCTCGCTGTGAGGCTACAGTGCTAACCACGCCACCAAGAAGCCCGCAAAATCAACTTTTAACCTTCTATTAGTGTTAATTGTACCTTAAAACGATCCCGGATCCATTTTCATCCATGCGTTTTGTGGCCTTATTGCTTTGATAATGCAGGTGTGGCACCCAACGTCACGGGTTGGGCGGGGAAATAGGAGGGTCTCTTTTGGTGCTCAGTGCAGGCGGGGCAGATTAGCAAGAGGAGCTGGGAGCAAACCATAGTGAGCTGTTCCCAATAGAGACCTTGCAGCAAGAAGTAAGTGTTATGGCAAAACTATATAATGGTGCGTGTTGCAAAGTGCAAAATATTATCATCAATGTGCATAAGATAGACGTGAAATGGCAAAAATAGCAAAACATAGGACCTTTAAGAGTCTTTTAGATAAAACTAACCTTAAGAAATGGCATCAGTGAGCAGTCCCTAGCTGCCTCTCTTCAGGTAGCCAACGCAGAAGAAAATAAAATAGCTTAAGAAAACACTAAAAACCAAACTTCCAGTGGAACAGTGTAATTAACCAGTGGGCAAGATAATATAACTCCAAGATGGGATGATGGTATTTACGATCCATCATACGTTAAACCTGAAGAGATTGTTCTATTGGTGGATCAAACGTAACCCATGTTTTTCAGAATAAACAATACGGCAACACCACTTACAAGATAAGCACAAAGTCAGTGATGTGTAATGAAATGGCTAATTTAGTGTATGCATTTGCAGCCCCCATTGTAAGCAACCTGGTCCTGTCCCCTGTGATCGATGGGGATTTCTTACCGGATGATCCTAGCAACTTGTTTCACAACGCTGCAGAAATTGACTATATTGCTGGAGTGAATGACATGGACGGACATCTATTCACTGGTTTCGATGTTCCATCTGTCAATTCTCAACTGGTGGACACCCCTATGTGAGTTCAAGTTATTTGATCAATGGAACACAGTTTGACAATGGGCTACCATATCTGAATGTAAATTCCTGTCTTTTTTGACACAGTGAAGATGTGAGGAGACTTTTGGGTGCCTTGACTAAGGAGAAAGGCAGTCTAGGTTTGGACAGCTCCTACTCCACATATACCTCAGACTGGGGATCAAATCCCAGCAGGGAGACTATCAAGAAAACTGTTGTGGCCATTGAAACTGACTACATTTTCCTGATCCCTACCCAGGCTGCCCTTTATCTACATGCTTCCACTGCCACGTGAGAAAAGTATTTTGATCAGCAGATGTCTTTATTATGTGTTTCCACATAATAATAAAATCCAGGCTTGACTTTAAATGCCAGTAGTACCCAAAAATGGTTAACTTGATAAATCTACTGCAGGGTGTACTCACATATCCCGCTTTTTTCTCAAAAGAACTGGACGTACCTACTCCTATCTCTTTTCTGAGCCCAACCGTATGGGTGGCCTCCTCTCGCCCTACCCTAGCTGGATGGGAGCAGACCACGCTGACGATCTGCAATATGTGTTCGGAAAGCCATTCACTACACCCCTCGGATACTGGCCTAGACATCGAGATGTCTCTCGCTACATGATTGCCTACTGGACCAACTTTGCCAAAACTGGGTATAATCCTGAAAATGTTAATTGTTGCATAAAACAAGAAAAAAAGTATTAATTAACCACTGCTTCATTGTACTTTCCCTTCTCATTATGTATACAGAGACCCTAACAAAGGAGATCTGGGAGTGCCTGCTACTTGGCCAGAATTCACCAGCACAGGACACCAGTTCTTGGAAATTAATTCCAAGATGGATAAGAACTATGTGGGACAGAAAATGAGACTGCGGTTTGTCCATTTCTGGACCAGTGTTCTGCCCAACCTGCCCTCAGTTGTCTCAGAATAAAGACTCACTGCTTGTTCTTGTGAACTCGCAATGTAAACCAATAAATATTAAATACTGCATCGGCATTTATTCATGACAAAAGTATATTATTTCACTTTTTTTCTTGGTTTTATGTATTTACAATGGCTTAAATGTGCAAGTTTGCACCTTAGACAATGTCACATCTAGAAACACAGGGGACATGTCCCCCACACTTTTTCAAAAGACCATTTTTGTCCCCTGCACTTTTTACTGTGCCAAAAAACTATATTTTGAACAAACTATAAATGGAAAACAGCAGCACAATCTGAAACCTGTTTTACTGAATTTAGTCCGCCTACAAGCTCCTTCATTGGTTCTGCTATTCCTTATATGATTGGCTGTCCTCGCTGTCCCTCTACTCCATTCCTACATGCATGTCTTGCGGTGGTTATGATGGAGTCCAGTGTTGCCAGGTCTGCTTATGCCAGCGTTCTTCCTCTATACAGTGCAGTATATACTGTCTATATGTTGTTGCTTACTTACAATTCATTTGTACTTTCCTTAAATCAAGTTTAAAAAGTTATATAACGTTTTTTATACTGATAACATTTACAGTTTCTTTGATCCATTTTAGTTGAAAATGACATTTTAATACATTTTAAAATGTTGACAGTTGACTGTTTACTACTGAACACTGCATATCTATTTACTATTTTACATATAGACACATTGATTGTTATTGTTTACATTTGATTAATTCTGGTCATGTGCACTAGCTGGTTGCAAAAGATAGGATGTAACCGGGCATAGTATTTACACAATAGAAATTACTAAGAAGCTAAAATCCAGTCGCTTAAAAGCAAAAGAACCATCTTGAACATTTCTCGGACAGGAATCGTGAAAGATACAAACAAAAGTTATATGTGCGGTGTTTCGTTGCCTGATCCGTTTGAAATCGACGAAAAGCAGTGGGACAATAACCTGTGGAAGTGGCCGCCTGTGCAGTATGGCGACATCTGGAACTATTTAATAAACACTACTGGGTTGTACACAGCATACAAATCGCTGCATGGATAAAAAAAAATTATTTCTGGGCATGTTCATGAAATTTTATACTACAGTGCAAATAACTCACTATGCTTCCCACAGGGTTGCGATCTTGAGGCCGCACCTATTAAGTTCCAGCTAAATGAGGCTGAAAGTATCTGACTGCCAGCAGGATCGCTGCATGTCCAACAATAGTTACATATCGGACTGAGAGGATCGTTTCAGTGCATCCATTTCATCCATTGTTGCCTAATTTTACAGCTTTGACGGAGGTCTACCAGACATTTATTATCTAGGAGGTTTACAAATCTTTACATACTTTTGGAACTTTTACGAACCAGTGGGGGGTTATCTGATTGTTTGTCTGTGTACAACAGAACTCAAAAAGTTAAAGACAAACAGTTAAAGCCTCCTACAGGGGGCGATTTTTGTTTGCCGCTATTCACTCTGACAAAGATCATTTGTAACTGAGTAATACTTTGAGATGCGAGTCACAATATGAGTCACAACTTTGCACTCTCCGAGTACTTTTGTCACACAGTGTTCAGGTTTCAGCCCAGTTCACTCTGCCAAAGGAATGAGATGTCCAAAAATGTTTTCAGAGTTGGTGGAGTTTTTATTACAATTGAATACAATTGACAATTAAATAAGATTGTATTCCACCTACAACAGGTTTTGAAATGGTCGAAGCAGTTCTAAAAAGCCGTCAACCTCTTGTTACAAGAGACTTGTGATTATAGATTATAAATGATCTTATGTTATCTACACTAATGTTACATGACAGCACGATTTTATAATGTCAATGACAAGAGACGAGAAGACAAAATAAATAATAGTTTATTGAAAACTCAATGAAGAGACAGTGATGATAGAGGTGCAGTGAAGGAATCATGTCAGTGCTTTCCCTCTGATACATTACACACCTGTAGCCAACAGGTGGAGCTCTTTGACCCGGTAAAATTATTCGACACAGCATGTCGATCTCAGGCAGTTGGTTAAACCTAACTCCATGTTTCATGAGGCCTCGCTTTTCCCATTGCTAGTGTTACATTAATTAATTCAGCCAGGCTGACGATCCGTCCAGCACTCCTCTGATCCGTAGTCGAGCTGTTGTCCTCTACGGTGTTGATTTCTCGGCTTCTCTCAGAGCCATGTTAACCTGTCAGCAGTGTTGCTCTCCTTGCTGATGTCCGCCTTCTTTCTTCCACACTTGTCCTTTATAAAACCCTGCTCTACCAAGGGGGGTGCCAGCTGTGTTCAATCAGTCATTAGCTGCCTTCATCTCATATCCACAATAAAATAAAGTCCACAACAAAACACACATCATGCATAAGATGAAAATTAAAAACAGGTAATATAGAGAAACTATATATATAGAGAGAATATCTAAATATAGAAAAACAAAAAACAACTTTGGGATATATTAAAAGGCAGCTAGTCCATATAAAAGTTAGTTCACCTTGACACTTTTCTAGTTATTTATTTGATCGGTTTGTTCTAGACTATGATACAACCCATTTCCTTTGTAAATTTGTTACTCAGACACTTAAATTCAGGCTTTAAAGAATCAATACATCTGATAAAGGCTGCTTAGATGTGTACTAAAGATAACTAGTGTAGCATCCAAAACATAAATAACAGCTGATTTGTCCACCACTAGATAAATGAAAGTCTTTTAAAAACTTTTTTAAGTTTATTATTAACTTATGATTGTCTTAGCAGACTATATTCATGAAAAGCACATTAGTAAAAGCAAATTAAATTGTTAGGATATATATACATATTTTTTCAGAAGCCCATTTTAATTAAATTTTATTTTTGTCTATCTTAGCCTAAGATTAGGCTATTATTATATTGGCTTTTATTTGGTTGCAGGCCGATTGTTAAGGTTTCTGAAAAGGTCAACAAAAGGCTTCAGAAGTTAAGTTGCACATTTGTCTTCTAGTTTATCTAATTGGTATTATGTTGATTTCTGACTTGAGATCAAGGATTGCTCTCAAACCAGGATTATAACATATATTTCTTGTTATTGTAGATGCTTTTTATATAATAAAAAGGAGGCAGAATGAGAAGTTTCTGTTACACGCCTTGTTTTCTGCCAAGTAATAATTTTGATCAGGAAAAAGTTGGCCCAGCCTATTTTCTGTAGGCCTGCCCTATGCAAAGCAGAGGTGGGCAAAACCTGTTTGAATCTCGGTGAGATGCTGAAGGACGATGGTTTGTTCCCCAGCAACATTATAATCCTGAAATTTTCATCAATTGAAGTGCTGCCATTCTCCAACACAAGATGTCGACACTGAGCTTTCTTCTTGTAAGTTCAGAGAAAAATCAATCCATCCATCCATTGTCTTAACCACTTCGTCCAATTCAGTTGCGGGTAGCTGGAGCCTATCCCAGCAGTCATTGGATGAGAGGCAGGATACACCCTGGACAGTATTCCAGTCAGAGATAAATAATTTTGAATAATGGATTTTTAATTCAAAATGAATGATATTAATACAATCTGCTCGTGAGATTAAAATCTTCCAAATAAACCCTAGATCCAAATATACATTATCTGACATCAATTACACTGAATACAGAATCATTTTTGAAGATTTTGGGTAGTTAGAACAAAGATAATAATAACACCACAGGAAACAGTGAAATGATAATCTACAGCAAATCTGGTCAAACTTCAAACTTTATTTATTGTGTTGCCTACGGCTTTTCATGCTGTAGGCAACACAAAGGGCTGTAGATGATGAAAATCATCTGAAATAAAACACACAAATAGACAACATAGCAAAAACTTCCCAACCCCACAATTGCACTCAGTTGTGAATACGCAGGTATTCATTCCCATGAGAGCCCACCCCATCCCACCCAACCCCCCGGTCCTTGAGGGCTGGTGTGCTGCAGGTATGGGAAGTTTCTCAACTGAAACACACCTGATTCCAATTAAAAGTGATCTCCCTATCTTATTATCAAATTCTGCACAAGTCTGTTAACAGTAATGACTGTTAATGACAAACAGTTGTGTCACTGCAGGGAATTATGGAATACCTGCAGGATACTGGATATCTCAAGGGCAGGATTTGGAGATGCCTGATCTACAGTATAGACCAGGGGTAGGCAACTCTGGAGAGAGTTGCACTCCTGCAAGTGTTGGGTTCCCTGTTTCATTACACCTGACACACATACGATTTAATAAGCAAACTTTTTGCAGAGCTTGACATAAAACGCTGCAAAAGTCTGATAAATACCCATTAACTCAGTTGGGTGTGATGCGGCAAGGAAACTCAACAACACTTTCAGGAGTGCAGCTCTCTAAGATCGTTGTTTACTGACCCCTGTTATAAACCGAAGAGCAGGTAATTCATTTCTCATTAAATCCAAAATGGTCTAAATAAGTACATAATTGTACATTTAACCTATTTGAGTCTGTTGAAAGAGTTAGTTATCTCATCTGGTAAAGTTGTCCTCTTTGCTCGATAGTCAAAGAGCATGGATGTCTACTGATTAAGTTCCGCTTCCTACAGGCCATTGTGGCTGATTTGTGGGTGATTTGATGGAACTCTTTCCTGATCTGTTAAATGCAATAATTAAGTATCACTGTTTAATACAACTTAAAGCATATATGGTATCGACATATTCAATGTGTGCATTTTACTTAATCTGTGAGCCTGTTTAGTTTTTACCAAGCCCAAATCACACATAATCATTCATTATTTATTCAACTTTATTCATATTAATTTCCGAATTATAAGTGCCTTTCCTGGGAATATTTTAACCAAACAGCAACAACAGTCTGTATCAATAAGGAACTGAGTCTGAGAATAAAGTCAGAATGCTGAGATTAAAGTCAGATTTCTGACATTAAAGTCGGATCCACTTCTTCACATCACCCAAGGTCTCCAGAAGATTCTTTATCTCAGGAAATAAGCAACACTATCTGTTAAGAAACGCAGCGCAGTTTATTTTATGAATAAATGTCGAACTGGAAGGAAAGGAGGAGGAGAATCTTTTGATATAAAGATTCATTCCAGTGCAAAGATGTTTTATTTGGTATCTCACTTCTTTTGAATATCTTAGTTTTGTTTTAAAGGGTATCCATAAAATCCTGCTTTTAATTGCTACAGAGCTCCAGGACATTGTGCAAGTTTTACTGATGGATTTTCCAAATTGTTGTCAGTTATCTCCACTGATTTGAACCATTTTATTGTAACTGCCGATTTTAAGATTCAAAAAGACAATTTAACAGATGGTTATGCCAAAGAAAAATTAAAAAAATTAGACAAAATAATAATGTCACACAGTCAAACAGAAAAGTCTAATTTCAAAACCTACAAATCTGATGTTGTGTCGTAATTTGTTTTATTTAAAAATCCTCGAAGAAATTATTTGGCATTTAAAATCAACAACATGGACTCTGGACATGATACCATTTGACAGTTTTTACCTCTGTAGAAAGTGATCTCCTGCCTATTGTCAACAGCTCACTGGCAACAGGCATTTTTCCCAAGTTACTGAAGATAGCTGCCATTTAGCCTCTCCTGAAGAAAAGGACTCTAGACGCCTCTATAATGAACAACTATAGACCTGTTTCTAACCTCTCTTTTATATCCAAGATAATTGAGAAAATTATATTTAATCAGCTTAATGATTTCTTAAATGAAAATAGAAATCTTGATGAATTCCAGTCAGGCTTCCGACCTCATCACAGCACTGAAACAGCTCTGGTCAAAGTCCTAAATGACATTAGGCTTAATACTGATTCTGGTCAAGTATCAGTTCTGGTTCTGTTGGATCTCAGTGCTGTGTTTGATACTTTAGATCACAGAATCCTGTTGCACAGGCTGGAAAACTGGGTTGGACTATCTGGACTGGTCCTTAACTGGTTCAGGTCCTATTTAGAAGGGCGGAGTTATTATGTTACGATCGGCAGCTATGAATCTGAGCGAGTGGCCATGACTTGTGGAGTACCTCAGGGGTCAGTTCTTGGACCTCTTCTTTTCAACTTTGTATCTGCTCCCTTTGGGTTGACTATTACAGAACTTAGACATCAATTATCACAGTTATGCAGATGATACACAACTTTATGTGTCTTTGTCACCAGACGACTGCAGTCCCATAGATCTACTGTGTCACTGTTTAAAGTAAATTAACACCTGGATGAGATAAAATTTCTCTAATTAAATAAAGATATAACTGAATTTTTCTTTTGGTAGCAAAGAGGGCCAGCATCAGTAAGCATCACAGTAGACTGGATTACTGTAATGGTCTTTAAACAGGACTTCCCAAAAAGAGCATAAAACATCTGCAGCTTATCCAGATGCTTTTGCTAGAACTTTAACTAGAACTAAAAGATCTGAACGCATCACACCAGTTTTAAAATCTTTACACTGTTTTCCAGTCAGTCAAAGCATAGATTTTAAAACCCTGCTGATTGTTTATAAATCCCAGAATGGTTTAGGAACAGAATACATCTGTGATATGTTCAGAAAATATAAACCAATCAGAACTCTTAGGTCCAAAGACTCAGGTCAACTAGTCCAGACCAGAGTCCAGAGACCAGACTAGAACCAGACTAAACATGGAGAAGCAGCATTTAGCTGTTATTCTGCATACATGTGGAACAAACTGCCAGTAGAGGTAAAACTTTCACCAAATGTAGAAACGTTTAAATCCAGGTTAAAAATTAGTAAAATCTGTACTAATTAATTTATTAATTAGTTAATTTATAATTGTATTATTATTCTTGCTTTTTATTATAATTTTATTTCAACATCTGTAAAGCTTTTAATGTATTTATGTAAAGCACTTTGAATTGTTGTGTATATGAAAGGTGCTATAAAAATAAAAATGTAGCTGGAGCCTATCCCAACAGTCACTAAGCGAGAGGCAGGATACACCCTGGACAGGTCGCAGCATATAAATCACCGTTCAGGGCTACACTTACTCTCAATAGTTACGCTCAACCAGTGAAAGACGCCCAGCACCACCATCACTACATGGGGCTATCACTAGCTAGACTTTTCTCCTCTGTAGTTCCACGGTGGTGGAACGAACTACCAAACTGTCAGATCTGCAGAATCTTTATCTACTTTTAAGAACACGCTAAAGACTCAGCTGTTCAAAGAGCATTTCTACACTTAGATTAAAATTTTTATTTGTCAAAAGTAAGAATCCAATGACAATGGGTAAGGTTACATGATTCAATTAATTCCAAATTAACTAATTCCGAATTAAATTCATGAAGCTTTGAGGTTACATGGAAATTTTAATTCTGAATAAAAGGTTTACATGACATTACATTTATTCTCATCTCTTAGTTCCAACATGATGGCGGAAGTGACGTAATCACGCAGCAACTCTCTTCCTGTTTGTAGCCTTAGCGGCTAAATGGAAAACGATCTAATAAAAACCGTTTTAGCTTCAATAATAATTCAATTTTTGAAGTACTAGCTTGTCAAAATGACTTCACTATTCTGAGCAGCTGAGGAGGAGAAGAAAAATAGACGTACCGAATATATTGAAGACGGCAGGCAAACTTAAAAAAAAAAAAAAAACAAAAACTTTATTGCATTTACCAAACAACAAGACGGGAGGCACAAGACTGTGTATGCGCGTCATTGCAGCGGTAGAAGGCAAGCATGCACAGAACAACCGGAATTAACCACGACAGGAATTAAGGGTTTACATGAGACAGGAATTATTTAATACAGCTTTAAAATGAAAATTTGGAATTGAGTTTAATTCCGAATTATTAATTCCACTCAGAAGTAGGTGTTTACATGGTTACTTTTCGTCTGCTAAAAGCAGAATTAACTTTTAGTTTGTAATTAAAGAGAAATTGAAAGTCCCATGTAAACGGGGCTATTGTTAACAAAAGAGAACAAATGGAAACCACGAAAAAAATCTGTGCTTGTAGCCCTACATGGCAACACCTTTGTCCAACTAGACTTACAGCTGTCTGACGGGCACTTATCTATTCTGTCCCCTATTGTTTTATTTGTTGCTTGTGCTGTTGTTATTCTCAGATGTAAGTTGTTTTGGAGAAAAGCATCTGCTAAATGACTATAGAATAGAATAGAATAGAATAGAATAGAATAGAATAGAATAGAATAGAATAGAATAGCTTTGCTAGTTATTTTATATTGAAATAACAACACTGGGAAAAAAAAATCTAAATAAATTGCACCAATATCTGTTTCTTTCTGTCTCCAAAGTGAGGTCATAATTTACTCACTATTTTCCTAAAGTGTTTTGAATAACTTTCTATTGACCTACAGTGTTGCTTACCAAAAACTTTGTTCATAGCATGAAGGGGTAGGGCCCCCTGAAGTCTAGAACCGGCTCTGGACAGGATATGGGGAGTGTTAATCCTGGTTGCTGCTTTAAGTCTTTGTTCTGATGTTTAGACAAGGAAAGTTCCTACAATGTTAAAAGTTATGCTCCCTGTTTTGTTTAAAGGTAGAGTAATTAATGTATAGTTTTGAAAAATGTAATAAAGTAAGAAAATGGTAAAATAAACAACAGTGATCAGATTGCAGTAAAAGTCTTGACATCAGCTCAGTTCCACAGGCCTATCCAGTCCGGTAAGATTACCTGCAAAGTACATCATTACTTACCAGGTGTCTTTAAACTAACCAGTAACATGAATAAAACAGCACCTGTGAACTTTTACAGAACAATTGACAAAAAATATTTAATAGAATAGATAAAGAATAACATCATTAAATCAATTGATTGGATTGATGTTTTACTGAGTAATTGTGAATGTATGTAAATCCATGAAAACCTGACCTGGCTGGTTTCAGTTACTGACCACAGAGATGTTTTTATTCCAGAAGCTTCTGCGGGATCCATTTAACATGAAAGAAAACATCAGAATTAAGGTTCCACTATAGTGGATGGCTGTGATGCTGAATAAATCATATTTTCTTTATATTCCTGTATGAACAACATTTCAGAGGGTCAAATCTAAATCGACACTGAGGATAACTGGACCATGCATCTATGTTTTGTCAGATAAAAGGACGATATTCCATAAATACGTCTAAAATTGACATTTGGTTTTCAACACGCTGGTACATAAAAAAATGAACATTCTGCTTAAAATTAGCAACAGAAAACTAAAAGAAGTAGGCTACTAAGGAACACAGTGAGCAGAAAGATTAGTTTAATAACATTACCCCGTCACACACACACACACACACACCCACACACACACACACACTCACACACACACAAAACTCTGAAATCAGAATTTCGTCCCTGCGTCAGTGAGATCAAGTTTCCCAGAACATACCTACGTTATTAGAGATAGAGTTATCAGCAGAATAATCATGACACGAGACACCGCATTTTCAGTGTCTTGTTAGTTTGGGGGGGGGGAGGGGGGGGGGGGGGGGGGGGGGGGGGGGGGGAGGGGGGGGGGGGAGGGAGGGGGGGGGGGGGGGGGGGGGGGAGGA
>JBAMHX010000021.1:20580121-20595977 GCA_037177515.1 Pseudomugil tenellus
TCCTCACGCAGGTGATGTCATTTAGTCATCAGGGGCTCAGGGCGAGTGCTCAAGTTTTCGGTTTGGGATTGGGGGATGGAAAACTTTCAGGATGAGGGCAAAGCTTCCCCACCCCTACTCTAAATGTTTTTCCTGCTGTATTCACAACCAGCTGTATTACTACCAGAACAAACTCTGCTTGGTGGAAAATAAGTTTAGGGAGCCAAATAACAGCAAAAACATCTACTGATGAATAAGAGAAGCTGAACATCTTGTTCCATTTTCATGGAGTGCAGAGTCGCTCGGGCGGTGAAGCGTACGGGGCCACCTGCTCCTCCGCGGTCATGTAGTTTGCTCAGCAGGGTTTCTCCATGTTTGCATTTAGTCAGATGTTGCAAAAACTTTCCCTTTTTCATGTGCACAGATCCAGATGTAAAGACTCTGGGTTGAAATACTATTTTAATATTTTGTGTAGAGTGTAAAACAAGTCTTGCCTATGGATTTAAAACATGGTTTCGAAAACATTTTTTTAAAACTTTGTATTACCATTTTTTTCAATTCCTAATTTCTAATGAAATGTTGTATTAAAGCAGCTGAGAACATGTCCACAATGGACTGCTTCATGTCTGAAAAACAACGTTTGGGCATACTCTCTGTTGGGAGCATTATGCCAAGCTGGACGCACCTTTTCTTTGCCAGAGGGTTACGATTAGGTTGTTAGCCATAAGCTCTGCAGTCTGAACTCCTGTGTTCATCATCGCAGAGCTGTGTGTTGGATGAAAGTGGAAACTGGAGCACTCTGAGTCATAGTTGGCTTCAATGAGTCGCTACTTCAGAGTTCAACAAGCTCCGTGTGATGATTCAGAGCTTATTTTTCTACATCATCTTCAAAGGGATGACGGAGAAGTTTCAACTTCTCTGGGATTCGAAAACAGCAAACGTTCATGTGAATTCAGCACAACAAACATTTTCTGTGTTTCAACAAAATGTCCATGTTGGAAACTTGCTGAGTCATGGACCCAGGTTTCCTCATTCACATCTCTTTCAGGCACTACTTGGCTTTAAAAGCCACTGCGGCATACATGTTTATGATCACACACTCCCGAGATGCAGACTGAATGTTTTGGGATGACTCGTACTGCAAAGTTCAGTCAGTACTCCAGCTCTTATAGAAATGAATTATCTTGTTTGGGTCAGAAGCGGCCAACAGGTTTGAGTTGGATAAATACGATTCCTGTAAGTGTCTTTTTAAATACAATAAATAGAAAAGCAACACATTTTTAAAATGCTTTGATATTGGATCAATACTATTTGCTCCACGTTAACTGAATCAACATGTCAGTGTGGATATTTTATCCTAATTATTATAAAACACTACAAGGAAAACTGTGAATAATCATTATCCATCATCATTTTAAAACAAGCTTATCTGTAAAACTTCAAGAGTCCTGTATGCTGTCAGTTTGTCAACCTGTAATGAAGTTTTCTTCCTTTGAAAAGTGACACAGCTCCGGGGGATTTTGTGCAACACAAAGCGGATGCTTGACTTTGGATAAAAACTCCTTCCATTTGTCTGGGTCTCATCTTGACCTACTTCTCATCAGAGCAGCTCTGTGCTGTTCCAGCTGCATATTCTTAGCAACAAAAAACAGCTTGATCTGCTTTCAGAGAACACATGAAGGATACTTCACCTGCTAATCTAAACTTTTACATCCATCTTCTCCATTCAAAGAGCAACGATGAAAACTCTCTTCAACTTTTTGTTTTCCTGTTGATGTGTTCTCAGTTTGTTGACAAGACAAAAAAAAAAAAAAAAACTTTTATATGCGAATTGCATATAATTAATATGCAAATGTTTGGGCAACCTACTCTGCCCAAAATTATTCTTCAGTGTCATCACACAAGTATGCAAACTCATTCAAACTGTGTCCAAATGTGCACCCTATGCCCTACATAGTGCCCTATATAGGGCTCATGCCATTTTGTTGGGGTGTATGAATGTACTTTGGGAAAAAATTACCCACAATGCATCTTGAAAAGTAGTGAGCATTGATGGTCCCTAGACGGTTCAATATAGACCACAATGCATTGTGGGCCAGAGCTTACAATAGCGGCAAAGATCCGAACATCAAAAATGTTTAACAAAAAACTATAAAGCATCATTTTTTATATCTTTTCTACAGAATAATTATGATACAAAGCAAGAATAAAATACAATATAAGTAAATAAGACACTTTCACATGAAATTAGATTTCAAGTAAGTTGTGGTTTCCATAGTTACAGCTGGTAGTCACGTGATGCGCGACAAAGAAAAAGTAGTGAGCTTCGTGTCCCAATAACAATGAAATTGAGGGAACTACATAGTGCACTATGTAGTCCACTATGTAGTGCAGCAATATGTAGTGAATGAGGGGTTAGGGCATAGGGGGCACATTCGGACATAGCCTATGAGTTTGCAGAACTTCAAACAAGATTTTATGAATAAACACAAGAAATTAAATGTTACAATTATTGTATAATACTTAACTCTGAATTTAGGGGGGTGGGGGGGGGGTGGGTATGTCGACTCCCTCCTCTTTCCAGATAGTATTGTTTTTATGAGATCAGACTTATTTATTACAAATACGTGAGTTTTGCAGACTCCTGGGTGTTGCAGGCTTATAGAAGTAACGCTAGAAACTTCTATCCTAGTGTCTTAGTGCTTCCTGCTAGATAAGCACTTCGGCTCAGGAACAAGTGAAGAGGAGAGAACTCGGGGCTCAGGTATCTATAATTGATGCCCAAACCTCCCACTACATGAGAAACACATCAGATAGGCAGCCATCCATCTGCAGAGGACTCCTTCTGGCAATTACCTTTCAGGGCCCCATTTATCTCGTAAAAATATATCTCGTTTTACTGTGAGGTTCCATGTAATGATCATCCCACCCTGCAGAAAGAAGATCATTTATTTTATTCTTTTCACACTGTTCAACTTCAGCATTTTTCAGTCAGTGAGGTTTTAATCTGACAACGTAGCAACGTGATGCAAAACCTCTACAAGGAGCTGGATAAACACAGTGTGCTCAAGCTCACTTGTGTCATGTTAAGCGTTAAAATATGTAGGAGTTTAAGTGCGACATGCTCTGTCTGCGCTTTACTTCAATTTACTCCCACTTCATGTGTCAAATATGGGTGGTTTATCAAATTTATCCTCTTTAAATAAAACACAAAGTGACGTTTCTTCACAAAGATCACTGCCTTTAATATAATGCCTCCCGTTATGCTTACTCTGACCTTAAATCACATTAGCTCCTTAAAATCCTCATGCAGTCTTACTTTGTGTCCTCATAAGATAACCAAGTCCCCATACAGTGACTGTGTAAATGATTCCACCACACCATGAGTAATACCCAATCACATGTATACAAACACACACAATCTTCTCTTCTCTTGCCTTGCAGAGGATTGTGTGGGTGGTAATAGTCAGTTTTACTTCTGTGTGGGCGGAGGCTCCAACTCTACTACACTCCAGAGTGTTCATCTTAGTATGGATTAGTGTGCGCATCCTTCAAAGCATGCAATACGCTGTGTGTGTAACTGCTTAATCCTATTTTCGTCTTTTTGTTTGGAGAATATGCATCTGAAAGATGCAGGTTCATTTATTTATTTACTTATTGTTATGTGTAGAGTCGTTCCAGCAGCAAACAAGTTAAATTATACATCTGCAGGGTGTGTTGGTCCAGCTTTATTGATGTGTGAGTAGTGAAAGATTGGGCTGGAATGGGAGGGGATAATAACCCCACCCAGTATGCAGCTGGCCCAAATTGGTTGTAGCAATCATACTCCTCCTTGATAGTAGATATTGACAGAGATGTTTTTCTTCATGTTTTTTTTTTTCATTCAGTGTGTTTTAACACTTGCTGAATTAAATAAAGAAAACTGTCTTCCTCTGAGGAACATGATGGTTAAAAAATCAAATAAACATATCAGAGATTTTCATGTGTTAATGCATACACCCTATAAATATGTCTCCTTTTAAAAATTCCATCATCAATCAATAGTTCATACATAAGTATTTTCATTTTGCTTTATTTAATTCTTTTTAAATGTTCATTATGAGCAAACACTAAGTTTTTAAAAGATCTTAAGCAATTAGCATTATAGAAATTTCTCATGAATCTTTAACTTTGTTTTATATTGCAAAGAAAAAAACTAAAAAGAAGACCAATGATTTATTGACAAATGCAAAACAAAAATAAAATAGATTATACAAACTGTTTGTACTTTATATAATCGCCTTTATGAGGACAGTTTGGCCCATTGTTGCTTCTTAAAGAACTCTACAAAGCTCCTCCTGGATGTTGGTAGCCTTTTGTTCTGTTCTATTTTAAAGTCTTGGCTCTGAAATAAAAGAATGAAAATGAAAAATACTTTATTAATGCCAGAGGGAAATTCAAATTCTGTAGTTATTTGGTTCAGCTGGTTGGTGTATTTTTAGCTGGAGCAAGGCAGGATGTTTCCATATCACCAAAATTCCTTTCTGACTTCAAGATGTTCCGTGCAGAACGCAGTGGAAAACTAAAGTAAGGTGGAGCTGCAGTACTGGTTAAGCAGTGTTGGTGTCATCCTGGACATGTTACTGTTAAAAAGAAGATATGCTAGCTGAAATGAGCTACATGCTAGCTGAAATTAGCTACATGCTAGCTGAAATGAGCTACATGCTAGCTGAAATTAGCTACATGCTAGCTGAAATAAGCTACATGCTAGCTGAAATTAGCTAGCTGAAATGAGCTACATGCTAGCACCATGAGCCTACAGCTTTCCTGTCACACCTCTACTCTGTCACCCTGCAGGTCAGTCAAGGACCTGAACACAACCTCATCTCCCTCCACATCTCCTGGTGTCAAGTCCAGATGGTGTCAGTCCCAGAGTTCCCAGCTCAAGACAATTATGTCCAGTTCTCCAGCACCAGTTCAACACCAGTCTGGGTCAGAAAAAAATACCAGTGATGAAAACATCCTGCCTTGTTCCAGTGCCTGAAAAATTCCAACCAGGTGAACCAAGTGACTACAAAATTTGAATATCCCTCTGGGATTAATAAAGTATTTTTCATTATCATTTGTTTTATTTAATTACAGTCTAGGATATGTTCAGTTAGCACCTGGAGCTCGTCAGTTTTGCTAGCTAGCGAGCTAACATTACCCATCACAACATTTGGAAGAAACAGTTTAAATCTCCACCGTTTAGCTCTCTGCCTCACTCCTGCCCTGCATCCTCTTCTTTTTCTTTTCAACTCCATTGAGATTTGAAGTGTTATTTAATTGATTATCTTGAATTAGGAAAGCATTATCAGTTGATCTTAGTGGAAAATAAGTCTTGTTGCCATGGAGACTCACCATAACAAGTCTTAAAAGAGCAGAATAAAATATGCAGAAAATATCCACCATAACACCTGTTACCTGTTATCACTGATTTCTGGTTCAGTTCTTGTGTAAACTGCCATATTTCAGCCTTTTCTGCCTGTTTTCCTTCCTTAAAATTGGTTTCTTTAGTCAGCCTTAGAGACCATTTCTGAGGAGGCTTCAGTAAATGATATTTGTGCAGCTTTGAAGGATTATTTTTCCAGTATTTCTTTAAAACACCACTTTAAGATGCTTTAGTTTTTTTACTAGTTCATCTTTGCTTTTGTTTTTGAGTCCATGTCGCCGTGTCCTTCGTCCTCCATCTTGTTGTAACAAAAACACAATTTATTACATTTGTATTAACTTTGGTATTTTCATAAGTGAAAAAATAAGAAAAATCATGTCTGGGATCAATAAAGTTGGTTAAAATATCACTTATGTTGGAATGATTCAGTGTTAAGGTTTAACAAAGAAACACACTCCTTTGAAAATGCAGGCAGTGAAGAAAAAAACCTTAAAAGACCTTCAAACCTGAAAGACTGCTGCTGAAACCACTTTAAACTATTATAAACTCTAGTTGCTTGGAAAGCAAATATACAGAAAGAAAAACTTTCTTCATCTGGAAAAAAGATGAGCTGAACTGAATTGTAAATTATACCAAATGTTTTTGACTTCCTAGTCTCCAGTCCAGGACTCCAGGAGCAGACGCAATTAATAAATGTCCTGTAACTTAAAAAGAGAGAAAAAACAAACACTAAAAAAACCATTTAAGTTCATTTTTCTTCAGCAGCTTCCTGATTTCTGCCAAACATCGCAGCAACACAGACAACATATGAATTAAAACTCAGGGAAAGGAAACAGGACAAATTATCATATGATTTATATTTTGTAGTGAACATACTGAGGGATTTTATCTTAACTTACTCTGCAGAAATATTAAACTATAAATAGTCTATTATTGCTAATTCCTTGACATAGGAGTAAAATAACAAGACATGGCTTCTTTTCTCTTCTTTAATAGTTGCTTTGTTCTTTTCATTTTTTTCTACGTGACCTGCTGTGATGGATACACTCATGTCTGCTTGCCATTACGGAGCTCCTTTAGAGCGCGCGCTTGTTGTAAAAAAGCTTGTTTCCCTGGTAACCAGGAGACTGATTCTGCTCATGTCTCTGCAGGGATGCTCCCAACTGTGCCTACAAACACATTAAACAGGCTTATCAAATCTCTAATACAGCTTGTTTTCACTCCTTTCCCGCTCAGAAATAGATGAGAAAGATGGACTGATGATAAATCAGATGCTTCCAGTTGGGAGGAAACAGCCGGACTCCCACCGCAGCCAGTGTTTGTGGTTCTACTCCGTCCTGAAACCAGTAAGATTGATGATCTTCCCGCCTCTGTATCTGCGCTTTGAGTCTCGTGCTGTCATCTGAAATGAAACGCACCAATTAATTTGTTAGCCAAACAGCCTGCAGGTAACACTGCACGTGCGCTGCATGCTTTCACGCGTCTTGTTCTCATGTCATGTTAAGAATAACATGAAGATAATGTGCATTCATTTTACATGCGACCACCTTCTTTTTCTTCTTCCTTTACAGCATCATCATCATCATCATCAGCAGCAGCAGCAGCACGCCAACGCGCAAAACCCTGAGTGTTAGAGGAGATACTGCGGGAACGCGCTGTACCATCGGCGCGCGCATGCACAGCTGTCAGCACCAAGGACAGCAGCCGCTCAGCCCGGAGCTGCCAGCGCGCGACGCATCGGTTGGAACAGTCCGGACCCAGACCGCGGAGAAGCAGCTGGACAGAGCCATAACACACCTGGAGGAGGACATTTAGCAGCGTGGACAATGGTTGAACTGCTTTTTATCTTTTTCCACTAAACCCACAGAGGTTCGGAGCAGAAAAGCAGCGCAGTTCAGATGGATCTGGTTGCCTGAAAGCTCTTCCTGTGACCATGCACATTCCTCCGCATTCCACATAACCACCTTTTTTTTTTTTTTTTTAATCTTTTTTTCTTTCTTTTTGGGATTCTTGCGCTTCCATTTCCGGCCTCCCCCCCAACACGCTCACACCGCCCACCTGGATCGTGTCTGCATTCATCTGTCAGAGCCGAGCCGAGCCGCCGACCGGGCTGCACTGTGCTGTTTGGCTGTCCACGCCATGCGTCTCTTTCTGCTGGCGGTGCTCCTCTCGTGCTCCTGCGCGCGGGCCGGCTGCGAGCCGAAGATCGTGAACATCGGGGCCGTGCTGAGCCAGAAGAGATACGAGCAGGTGTTCAAAGATGCCGTGACCCAGGCCAACCTGGTCTACGGCAGGGACAAGTTCAAGCTGACCGCAATCTCCGTCACGCACAAACCCAACGCCATCCAGATGGCTCTGTCCGTGTGCGAGGACCTGATCTCCAGTCAGGTACGGTCACCGACACCTGCATCTGCGCGAGCACAAGCGCACAGCTTCATTTATCACCAACTGCATGGAAAACATGGAATTTTTACTGTCTGATAAAAGATGTTTCAGATAAAATCCCACTAAAAGGATCTTCTACTTAATTAAAGTTGGACCCCCCCACCCCCATACCCCCCACCCTTGGGCTATAACCCTAATGAGATGATTAGCCAGAGGAAATTTAACCTGAGTAAGCCCATATTTCACCAAACATAATAACCTAATTTACAAGAAAATGGATTTGTGCCTTAGCAATACTCTAAAGACCCCCCCCCCCCCATATTTGTCCACTTTGCATTGAACTCCCCACAGATCTGTTAGTTTACAGTTAAAAATAGCCGTTTGGTTTGAGGCATGTCTCAGATGATAGCGGGACTGCACACAGCTGCAGACCTACTGAAGTGCAAAGGAGCGGGTCAAAGGTGAACAAGCAGGAAATGTCATTCAGGATTAACGGCTGTCTGTGCTGCATGCAGGAATTTTTGGCCAGAAGGAACCAGTTTGTGTGTTTTCTCTTTTTTTCTGTCCATTATTTTGGCTCTAATGTGGGTAATGATATAAAAAAAAGCTGTTTTTGTGAAGTAGACTCCTAAAAACTCACACTGAATGTGCTTCTGATGCAACACACCAAACACATCCCATAAGTAATGCATGATGAGTGAGCATGCTCGCCGGAGAGTTGGAGCTCGCTGAAATGCACCAACTGTCCTCTAATGCGATGCTGCTGATTTCCAAAATGCACCAGCGTTATGCCACAGCATGCTGAAGTGCCTCTTGTTCCCATCTCTCCCACACACATCATTAAGCTTCATAAGAAAAAAAAGAAAGAAA
Source organism: Pseudomugil tenellus (assembly GCA_037177515.1). NCBI lineage: Eukaryota > Metazoa > Chordata > Actinopteri > Atheriniformes > Pseudomugilidae > Pseudomugil > Pseudomugil tenellus. The sequence continues at coordinate 20,588,766 of JBAMHX010000021.1, forward strand.
CACCCACAGCTTCACTTTTGCTTTTATGTTCTTGGTCATGACTAACTGATGCAGCCTTGTAGAATAATACTGTCACATCCTCCCAACCTTCCCATAAGGTTGCACAGATGACACCAGCATTAGTTAAAACACAAAAGCACACACGACTAAATCCCATCCGAACTAGACAGGAAGTCTATGGGATGTTTAATCAAGTAAGATAAGCTTGTAGGTGATAGCAGTTGCTGAGAAGGACGGTCTGTGGCAGATGGAGGAAGAGCTGCCTGCGAGCAGCCTTTGGAAGAAAGACCTCGTTTCTGACCCAACCATACGGACCGTTCGTATCCAATAATCCATGCCGGCGCAGCCGTGCCAACTTTACTCCCCTTCCTCCTCGTCTCCGAGGCATCTCTCAAGGCTGTCTTCATTTTAAAAATGGAGCATTTGGCTCGTTTTGAACCAAATAATTATTATTCTGCTTGCTCGCACAGTGACCATCAGGGGAACAGAGGATTTTTGTGTGCTCCTCTGCAGCATTGTCCTGGTTAGTGGGGACATTTATGCTTCAGGAATGTTATTTTTAACCTGTTATACAACATTTGAGGCTAACAATTTCAGACTCATTAGAAGATTACTGCACATTGTTTAAGGCTGTAACAATTTTACCTCATGTTGAGGAAAAACAGATGTCTTGGGCTGAATTAGTAGCTAAATAAAGCAAGCAGCTGCCAAGTGGCATAAACTGGGTCTAAAATAATTTTCTAGAACAATCGCTTTCTGTCTGCTTGATTAATTCAATACAAACAGAAATAATAAGATTTTGCAACAATGCACATTTATACTTAATATAAATTATCCTTTTCCTGAATAAACTATTGTTAACACAAAATAATGACTTTAAAACTGAAAGTATTTTCAGGGATTACTCAGTAAAATTACATTGTTTCAACCAGATGTGTCAAATAATTTCCTTTTGTTTTAGTGCAAAATAGTACAAATATATTATCAAAATGTTTATGAATAATGGTGTTTACATGTGAATAACAACTTACAGATCACAGTGGATCAATAATATCCCTTAACATTTAATCACAGGCATAAAGACGTGAAAAATATAATATTTTCCATCATTATTAGAGTAACTCGTCTAGAACAAGTCATTTTAATACACATATATGTACATTGGTTATTGTTCCCTTTTCACATGTATATGTTTCACATGTTGCTCTGGTAGGCTGTTAGTTTGATGCCCCTGATTTAAAACATTTTATCAAGGTTGTGGAAAACATGTCTGTAAATCAGTTTTAAAGCACAGAATGATAGTCTAGTTGCTGTGTTGAGATGATGCGCTTTGCCAAGATTATACACACACACACACACACACACTCACACACATATATACGACTATATACCTACCTGCATACAAACTCGGTAAACAAGTGTTGTAAACTATCCTGCTGCTGTCAGAATGACAGAGTATTCTCGCTCCCTGTCTCTGCAGGTCTATGCTATCCTGGTGAGTCACCCCCCCCAGTCCAATGACCACCTCACTCCAACGCCTGTCTCCTACACTGCAGGCTTCTACCGCATCCCCGTGGTGGGGCTCACCACCCGCATGTCCATCTACTCTGACAAGGTGAGTGATGGATGAGCGAGATGACCACAGAGAGAGAGAGAGGGAGGGAGAGAGAGAATGCAAATTGAAGAAGTGAGAAGCTCTCCTGGGAAGTCTTCAAAAGCCCTCTAGATTAAATGTCCCATCAGTGTCCATTAGAGAAGCTGTGATTAAAGGAGTTGCCAGCAGAACTTTGAAAGCCCATCATTAATAATGCTCCTAAGGTGAAATGCTGCGAAGCATGAGACATTAGCTACAAAACCTTGAAAGAAAGTAAAATGCCAGTGAATTAAATATAAACTGAGTTATCAAAGTGATGGTGTTCATGATCATGCTAATTAAAATAAACCAAGAAGATTAAAGATTCAAAGAAGTTTGAGAGATCTGGTTCAGGATCGGAGTTCAGCGTTAGTTTACCGACAAAACATGTTTATCTATGTAGAGCTACACTTACAGCTAAATATGAAAAAAAACCTCTGCAAATCATACAAACAAAACAATAATCTTTCTTTTTGCTCTGCTGCTAACCACACATACTATTTAAGTGATTTGGGTGCCCCCACTTTTGTAGTCTTTCTTTTTTCTGGCAAATATGTCAGTTTTGCATAATAATAATAATAATAATAATAATAATAATAATAATAATAATAATAATAATAGATACTTTATTAATCCCCAGAGGGAAATTCAAGTTTCCAGTACAGCCTAAACTAAACACACAGTAGACATATACAGACATATACATGTAATGACTATTCTGAGGTGCCGCCAGCGTATTGCAGCACGCCTTTGCAAGTGGGGGACAGAACACAACACATGGGTAGTAATCAGATATCAGATATAAATCTGATATATTTAAAACATTTAGGAAAATATTGTTTAACATATTACATGTAAAAATCATGCTACGAAGGTGACTGTGTGTACAGGTAAAATAAAAATAATGTTACTGTTGTACTGATGTTTACGAAATGTCAGCGAGTATGTTAAAATCCTGTAGATCACAAACCTGCCATGCATCTGGTTCATGTTTTCCGTTCGTGTGACTGTGTGTAGGAAGAGGATAAAATGAGTTTATTTCTGTTTGGACGCTTTTGGTGTGTTGTTTCTTGGAGTAGCTACAACCCACATAAAGCAAAACAGCTTCGTCATTCCTTGAAAAGGACAACAGAATTGCAATGAGAACAGTAATTTCTCATTTGCCGGATTTCTGCCCCCCCCCCCATTGAGATTTTGTGCCCTGTGTGCAGTGAGTGATGAGTTTGAGCAGTGACTCAGCAGTAAAGCGCATATTCTCATCGTTATACAATGTGGTTTACTTAAAAGACAGAAGTGAATCAGTAATATTTTACCCTTATTGTGTTTAATGTTTTACATCATTCTGTGAAATCTGACTTATTATTTTATGTCAATTACTTTAAATTCTAACTTAATTATTTTCATATGATACCAACAAAATAATTAAAAAGTGGTTATAATAAATAAAGTGACCACCATTTTGTAAATCTCCACCTCATTTTAGATTTTTTTGAAGTTACCCAGTTTGCTGTGTGGTAGTATAAGCTCTTATGTTATTTACTGTATTTTTCAAGCGTTACTTTGTGCAGTTTGTGTCCACATATATATTCACACAGTGGCTAGAAGCTGTTGGCTTTTCAAAGTTCCTAAAGATTTTAGACTTTTATCTTCAAAGCAAATCCAGGACGTTATCTGTGAGGATTAATACTGGATGGAAGATGAGTCATTTATGAAGGCTGGGCGGTTCTATAAGCTTTCATAAGAGGACAAATCCTGCTTCTGTCTGCCATTATCTAAGCCGACAGAGAATTGACGCATGAGAGTTTCCATTTAAAGCTAATTGTCCGTCACGAAAAAGAGTCCTGAAGGAAAACATGTCCACATATTTATGGCCTGATTGCATTTTACCATTTTAAATGACTCTCCCTCCTGCTTGGTGCTCCTCAGAGTATCCATTTGTCCTTCCTGCGGACAGTGCCCCCCTACTCCCACCAGGCCCACGTTTGGTTCGACCTGATGCGCGAGTTCAACTGGAACCACATCATCCTGATTGTGAGTGATGACCATGAGGGGAGGGCTGCTCAAAAGAGGCTTGAGACCCTTTTGGAGGAGAGAGAAACAAAGGTGAGATGCTCCAACTCCCAGTTCTTCCCTTTCTCCTCCTTCTGTTTCCCTCTCCCCCCACCCCCAGAGTGTATGAGCTTGAGAGTGCGGATGTGCAAGACTTTGAAACCTCCAAGGTCTCCTGTGTGTGTAAATGTTTCCCTTTCTGTTGTCTGGACACATCTCTTTCTCACCATTGTGTAAACATTGGCTAACATTCCCAGAGACATCAACAGCGTCTAATGTGGTCTAATCTGACAAAAGTTTGTATGTTTATTTGCTCATCCTCACGTTGCTTTTCACCATAGTCCAAATTATCCTGTGTCTATCCACACTGGGAGCCAAATAGCGGACTTTAACATGGGGCTTTGCAAATCATCACAGAGAAAAGAGTTCAGGTGTTTACGTAGCGGCTGTAATGGAGGTCAGGTGTATCTTGGCAGGTGTCGTTGTACACATGGGGCTTGTTTTTATTGCGAGCTGCTATACCATGTTCACAGATATGGAAGCAGCTTTTTGCTTACTCCGGTACCTCTGAGGCATCCATTTTAAGTCTGGCTCTGAGCTGTGTATGTGGGTCAGGAAAATGCTGAACTTTGAGCAAAAACACACCACAGACTGCAATGATATCCTTTAGGAGAGTGGATGGAAAAAAAGCTGAAAGAAAAACAACCAAATGTCATCTATTTCATCAACCATGTACAATAAAATCACAGTGGGACGTTTTTTTTTTATTATTACTCTGTATTACTGCTTGGATCACTCTGGGACTCTTCGCTGTAATTGTGTGGTCAAGTGAAATGAGTCCTGATTCTGAGGTTTAATTAAATCAGAAGATGAAGAGACGCTGAGTATGACATGTACCCGAGGCCATTTGCAATACACAGCTACAGTTAAAGTGAAAGCTGCTCACATTAAGCTGACTGGAAAACACCTCAGCCTTTTAGAAAAAATCCTTTTGGATCAATTCAAGACATATCTGTGACAGTCAAATCGTCTAGTTGTGACTCACATCCACATCAGAAGAGGAAAATTTGTATATTAAAAGCTTTTGATGGGAATCTGAGCAATGCTTTTATGTTTGCTTAATGAGCCCATCTGTGCATCATATTCACTGCCATAATACTCACAGAAGTTACTGCAGCTCTCTCTCCGCTTAGGCTCTAATTATGAATATATTTAGACACAACTGCAGTGGCAGTGCGTGCATTATTTTGGGCTGGTGGTGCATTGAGGTTTATGAAAATTAATCCAAGTTTATGCTATGATTATTACGCTTTATGACCTGCAAAAACACAAAGTAAAGATGTGTAAATGTTTTTCACTGACATTAAATCCATAATTCCCTTGGTCTGTTTATGATAATTACACAGAATCATATACAGTATGTGGTTATGTGGCACAGAATATTACCACCTATTTATTGTGCTTTAATATATATATATTTTAGAGTATTGAAAGATGGACTGTACTGAATAGGATTTAGTTTGAGACACATGCTGACCTTGAGACAGGTTATATTATTGTTGTACCTAGGGATTCTCTCAACTAGCAAGTTGGAAATTTCCCATTTTCAACTACATTGAAATTAGTGAGCACATCTGTGTAACCTTAGATAAGAAGTAGGTAAGCAGAAGAAAATGTGTTGTCGTGAAAGAAAAGCATGTTTTCTTCCTTTATTTCTCTGAAATCTCATCAGAATATGTTTGTTAGTTTATTGGTTGAAGTCACGACATTACTTACACACTGACATTGTGATTCTATGATTCACTGTGAGTATACATACATACTTTGAAGCAGCAAAGGTTCTCTGGACACAGTGGACTTAGTCATAGAGCAAACGTGACCAACACAGTGTGAAATATTAATGTCTGACAGCACATTTAAAAATAGAGTGCTCAGAAAAGGAAAAAAGACAAAGCCAGTTTTTCGTTTCCACAACGCTTTCAGAGCATTAACACATAGTTGATGCTGAACTTCTTACTGCTAGTTAAATAACATTTACAAACATTTACACCACATGCTAAACTCAGTGCAGTTTAGCATGCAGTGATGGCCTTTTGGCATTCAGAACATCGACGTCTAAAGTCTCTTTCACACATTTGTACAGTTTTAGCTTGATGTAATCTGTTGGATGTTTTCTCATCAGCTGAATATTGCATTGATGTGCAGTCAGCCTCAACTTTACGAAGGGAAAGAATTGGATTCAAAGAGCATTGATGTGTGAGCACTGAAGCCAGGCAGCTGCCCTGAAATCCTGTGATGCAGAAAGATTTGATATTTTTCTACAAAATGACTTCCTGCCAAGTCTCTCCTCTGATAGGCGACACATTTTGGCAAGAGTCCAACGTTGTGCCTGGATGTAGCTTAACCTGCAGCAACTATTGTTAGCTCTTTCTGTGTCCCACTTTCATCCATACATGATGTACTGTTGCTGATTTACAGTATGTGCTTTAGGTGTCATCAACCAGCTGCTACCACTAACAGCAAAATGCTCCACTAAATATTTTACTACGTCATTTAATAATCATAACTTACATCTTCCCTCCAATGTGCAAGTTCTGTGCAATACATTTAGTAAACAACAACACATGTAAAAATCAGGTGTCTTAGATGCACAGTATGTTCATTTTTTCACCCAGTATAAAACATGAAACTGGGGTGTTTGTTTGAATTTGCAGGAAAGACTGACCTGTTTTGCTTATACATTGATAATATTTCATCAGAAAATTGCTTGATCATTTAATTATCACTCTGAAGTCTTTAAGTCAAACCACTTTTATGAATTTCTGATTGGTTTAGCCAATAACGTCACTTGTGTTACGTTTGTACATTGTAAGTCACATTGTTCGGTTCAATATTTTTGCTGAGATTGAATTATTTTGCGTAGTTGCTCACATTATAATTTTAATCCTCCAGTGTAAAAGCCTTAAGTGACATCACATGCAGTATGCTTTTTTTACAGAGATAAATGCAGATGCTACACATGATAGCATGTCTGTGTTAATAGTAAAGTTGGTATCCAATCAGAGCTAATATTATAATATAATGTTGTTTCATCCACTGTTCTCTATTTGTCCCATCGCCTCTGGAGCAAATTTTGGACCAAGCATCACTACCCCCATGCTTTCATGCAGAATGAACCGAGCCGCAGTGTGAACCGAGCTGTGCAGAGCAGAAAGGTTTTCTTTTAATGATGCCATAGATTTATGGATGGACACCATTTTTAGAGCTGAGTTTCACCACTAATTCCCTCCATTTGATTTGAGTCACAGCAGCCTAATTTGATTCATTTCAATCTAATTTGAAATGGATTCAATCATGGATAGTTATGCAACATCTCTTTAATATCAAAATAATTTTCAATAATTATTTTTAATAAACATATCACAATCAGAAATCCAGGAGTAATTTGTGAGTAATCTGGGATGGATGGATGGATGGATGGATGGATGGATGGATGGATGGATGGATGGATGGATGGATGGATGGATGGA
>JBAMHX010000021.1:20596877-20613962 GCA_037177515.1 Pseudomugil tenellus
ATGGATGGATGGATGGATGGATGGATGGATGGATGGATGGATGGATGGATGGATGGATGGATGGATGGAGGGATGGAAAGATGGATGGATGGATGGATGGTTGGATGGATCCATATGAACCTTATGAACTAATATTAGATTAATCATATGTGAACTGATTCCAGCCGACTATTTTTTTTTACATTTTTCTTCACATTTGGTTCAGTTATTTCAATTTCGGCACTTGTTCAGGTTAGGAATAATATGGGTAAATAAGGGTTAGGAAGACATAATTGTTAGTATGAAAACAGTAAATTTATACTTGTTTAGTCAGAATAAAGTAGGGCATTTTCAGACTACAGGTGTTGCTGCTCTCACTACCTCTAAATGTCACATACTCTTAGTTAATTATGTCAATGTCAGAATAAACATTTGACCCATGGGTTTATTTTGACAATAACCAGAAAGCACTTCTGAGGCTGGAGAGTTAAAATTAAAGAAATCTCCCAGAGTTGTGGTTTAAATTTATAAATGTATGTAAGTATTTAAAGATGCTTTTAATTCCTGATGTTCTTTGCAAGCCCCACTGTTAAAGATCCCAATTTGAAGCGGAAGAGTGGAGATTTGTTGGAATGCTTTACTGCCCTCCATTTTCAACTGTTTATAATATTTTTCTGTGTCTGCATATTTTCTCTGTGCACATTACTCATCAGAATAAAAAAAGGAACTATGAAAACCTCGACCAACTGTCCTATGACAACAAGCGAGGACCTAAGGTATATTTGCATGGTCAATGCACGCCGCCCACCAACTTTTCCAAACGTAGCAACTAGAAACCAGCCCAAACCAGTCACCAGCCGACCCAGAAATGTCCCTCTCTTGGTAGCACGTGTTTTCTTTGATTTTTTACTTTGAGACATTTCCCCATGATTTTGAATCAAGAATGATTTTTTGTTATGAAAAGTCTATAATTTTCGGTCACTATAAAAAAAGAAAACAAGAGAACTGCGCCCCGCTTCTATCATTTTCATTTTCTCCTTCAATAAAGGAATGCATGCATTCAGAACACACACTCACACACAAAAAGTTTGCAAGTTCATTCCTTTGTGGAGAACCGGTAGTGTGGGAGTCAGATTTCCCAGATGCTACTTCCTCCTGTTCTGTAGCACTTCCCTAATTTTCAGCTATTTTTTTGTTGAGGGCAAACGTTCCCCTCACTCCCTTTCACCTGTTTTTAGTTATTGGTTGCATTGACCTTCTTCTTCCCCCTTACCTAACACATGCACGTTCTTCTTTGGAGCCTTGACAACCCTCAGTTTGCATGCGAACAAATGCAAAAGTTTTTTTTCCCTTCAAGCTTTTTCTTTTTTTAGTTCAGCCGGTTCCCCTGGATCGTTTTCCTTTTTACCTCTGTCTCTCGTTTTCAAACTAAATCGGCCAAGCTCAAAGCAAGCAGGTAAAGAGGCAGCATGGTGTTTGAGGTAGGGAAAAGTAGCTGGCTTGACCTTTCTTATGCCCCAATCACAGGCAGAGAAAGTCCTCCAGTTCAGCCAGGAGACTAACTTAACTGCCCTGCTGCTGGAGGCTAAAGAGCTGGAGGCCCGAGTCATCATCCTGTCTGCCAGGTGAGTTTCAGTCGCACATATAGTTCTAGGAATCGTCATGCGTCTTCACAACACCTTATGACATTGGATCCAATGGAAATTACATTGAAATGGGCAATCATATTAGTTATCTTGATTTGAAGGGGAAAAAATGTTGAAAAAAGTGAATAAAAAAGTAAAAAAATAATCAATAGGGTTTATTCAACTAAAATATATCCGACTGGATTTGCACTGGAAGTGTATATTCCCTTTGAATTGAAGTGAATTGAATTTAATTGAAGTGAATTTAATGTAATGGTTGGAACTGGCAGCTCCCATTAGAAACAATTGGACGTCAGCTGGGGCGATTCTGACTTGGTCATGTTTTCTTATGCACGCTGCAGTTTTATCTGAGCTCTCCACCCACTCATAATCCAACAGCATGTAAGATTGACTGGAGAGTCTAAATTGGCCCCAGGAGTGATTGCAAGTGCGACTGGTTTTTTGTAGCTGTGTTGGCCCTGAGATGGACTGGTGACCTATCCAAGGTGTACTCCATTTCACGCCTGATAGCGGCTGGGATTGACTCCAGCACCCTTGTGACCCTGAACTGAATTAGGTGGAAATAGAAAATTGAAGGGTGGATGGATTTAATCAGAAGTTAGAAGAACTTCAGAACTCTCCAGAGGAAGACATACCTCCAAAAATGAGTAGATAGTGATGGTGAGGTGATGTAGTGACCAGCAAGTAGGACTGAAATGTATTTCTATGTATGTATTCTATGTGTCCTTTACACAATGTAATGGACAGTAAAACTCCTGTTTCAGAAAGGGGAAAGCAACAAAAAGGAAAAAAAGAAGAAAGAAACACCATCGCCTCTGGCAGATCAGTCTAACACTTAACTATCATGTCCCCTCATGTTTGGTTTCTCGCTTGTATTGTTCTCTCTCTCAGATGTAAGCGGCTTTAGAGAAAAGCGTCTGTAAAATGACTGTTGACTGGAATAGAGCAGGTTCTTAGAGGCTAACGTTAGGAACAATTCACTGATTTCTGCAGTGTTTGTGTGTCATGGTAATGCAAGATTAGATCTTTTTTTATTATTGTTGAAATGAGAACATTTACTTAGAATAAAATAATATTTTTTTGCTATGTGTAAATACAAAGTATACAGTTGTACTGTAGGTATTGCTGCTGTATTAGAGAGGTGGAGTGATATGCATGTAAATGGGAAATATATATTCACTCTGACTTGAAGGTGTCATGTACTGCTTTGTATCCTGAAAGACCAACCGATTTCTCCTCAAGCAATTTGTGTCCTCACTCGGTTTAGTTCACTTGGTTTATAGTTTTTCAGTTGATTCCGGTGTTACACTATACAATAGGACTCCATAAAAGTAGTTTTAGTTTTGTAGTTCTAAAAATACTTTTATGTAGTTCTAAAACTCCATAAAAGTAGTTTTAGAACTACAATTAGCTGCTGATAATAAGGTACGGACACAAAGAGAATACCAAAACTATATCTAATCATTTTTAGAGCTATCAAAAGGGTACTATGGTCTAAACGCACCTATAAAAAGTGACCGAATCTGTTGTCGCTAGCACTAACAAAATATGCTAATGCTAGCTTGCTCTGTGCTGGAAGTTTCAGTACTCCTTTGCTATCTTTGGCCTGCCATTAGCCTTTGAATTTTTTGATGTATCAACTGTATCTTGATTGTTTGAAACTCAGATTTTAGTGCATGAATATCTTTTCCTTTAGAAAAGGAACAAGATAACGCTTCTGTCAAGCATGCGTACATCAATGTGGTCCAGACATTTACCATTAAGATAAATGCACTTCATTTATAAAGGAAATCCTGTTATTTGGGGGCTGCACGGTGGTGAGGTGGTTAGCGCTGTAGCCTCACAGCAAGAATTGGCCTTTCTGTGTGGAGTTTGCATGTTCTCCCCGTGTTAGCGTGGGTTCTCACCGGGTTCTCCGGCTTCCTCCTACAGTCCAAAGACATGCACCTTGGGGATAGGCTGGTTGGAGACTCTAAATTGACCTTAGGTGTGAGTGTGTGTGGTTGTTTGTCTATATGTGTGGCCCTGTGATGGACTGGCGACCTGTCCAGGGTGTACCCTGCCCCTCTCCCATTGGCTGCTGGGATTGGCTCCAGCCCCCCCGCAACCCCGTTCGGGAATAAGCGGTAGTAAATGGATGGATGGATCCTGTTATTTGGCTCTAAATAAACAACATTGCTTGTACATCTGGTTGAATTTTAAAACGATTTAGAAATGTGTTTTAGAAATTTTTAAACACATCAGATGAAAACAGTTGTTTTGTTTTAATGTAAGCAAGCATTCCCGTTTTTGCAGCATCTTTTATTGAAACATGAGTATTAAAAAAGTAGCCTAACATGTGAGGTGGAGAAATGATATAAAATTATTATAACTACGGAAAACTGCTTTAGACTTTCTATTATTATAGTATGATTCCCAAATAACATTTTTTTCTTGGTAAATTTCAGCGAGGAAGACGCTGCTGCAGTGTACAAGGCTGCTCGTATCCTCAACATGACTGGTTCAGGCTACGTGTGGCTGGTGGGCGAGCGGGAGATGACGGGTAAAGCCCTGAGTGAGGCACCAGATGGTACGCTTATCCAGCATAAATCAACATTAGCCCTGATATTATTCAGAGGCAAGAGTATAATACATGCAAGATTAGAGAGATTAACATTTAATGATGGATGTAGCACATGATTAACTGTATAACTGTTTGTTGTGTGTCAATCATTTAAATGTTTAAGCATATGGTGTTAAGAGGTTTTAATATGGTGTGTGTCTACAATCAATATCTTTAAGTGTGTTAAGTGTTTAAGTGTGTAAACCATGGAATGATCAAAGTTAAATCCGCTGTGCTTTCTTATCATGTTAATTCCTTGGCTTTTAATGAATTATGATGGGTAAGTTTGACAACAGATATCTGAGTGAGTGGTAAGCTGCATCAGTCCTTTTTGGTCTTTATTTACTTGTGTCTCTCAACATTTTATGTCTCTATAGTCACAAATGTCAAATGACTTTCTTTCCCTTGGGCATTCTAACACAGACAATTGAAGCAGAGCATTTGTTGTCCTGTCTTTGTCCAATATCTTTTTCTTTCTTGCTGAAATCTTTGCTGAAAGTGCATAATTAAAACAGTTCTGCAGAGCAGCGCTAGCCCAGGTTGGTAATTATCTCTGTTGTCGGCCTGGTCACAGGTCTGATCAGCCTCCAGCTCATCAATGGGAAGAATGAATCGGCCCATATCAATGACGCAGTGGCTGTGGTGGCCCAGTCAATCCAGGAGCTCTTTGAGAAGGAGAACATCACAGAACCTCCAAGGGGATGCGTGGGCAACACCAACATCTGGAAAACAGGACCCCTTTTCAAACGGTAAGTGCTTTTTTTCTGTTGACAATTTTTAGAGGTTATGATGCACATTTGCAAGGTGTACGGTGCCGCTCGCCTGATGCCTGCTAGGAAAGATTACAGCTTCCCCCCAAACTTGGATAAAGATAGAGACTAAATGAATAAATGTCTTTTAGAGGCTTGTTGGAATATTGTAACTAATAAGTTGAAAAAAATCCTGTTTTAATTCAAGATGAACTTCAACTTTAAAACATCCCTTTTAATATGATTTGTAAATAAAACAATTATATAAAAAATACATCTCACGGAAAGTTCTCTAAGGTACATTAAGCAGACTTTTAAATAATTCAAACATAAAAACAGTACCTAAGTCTAAAGATGAAGCATTACTGTAAAAAAAAAAAGCTAAGATAGCATCTGTTGACAGCATTTATAGTACAAATGGTAAAATTAATTTATATTAATTTATCATTGACCATTTGGATCAATCGCTGCACTTTGTTCCAATTTCCTCCAAGAGATTAATGAAATATAAATCAACTTGCAGAGCTACACATTTTATTTGTTGATTTTCAAAAACACACAATGAAAAAAAGACATAAATGGGATATAATTATCTCAGTGATTATTCCATTAGGACACCTTCATCAGTAAAGTAATTGAACTGGGAAAATTTGGCTCCACATCATAAGAGGTAACACACTTTTCCTTTTAGCTAATTGCAAACATTTAAGCCAAACAACCATCTGGCGTATTCTTTTAGGAATCATGCTATGACTCTGTCATGGTTACATGTTTTATGTTCTGTTGACGTCATATTTCTAGTGTTTAGTCATTTTTAGTTTTATCTTGTTTCCTGTTTTATTTTGTGGAGTAAATTTGCATAATTTGTTTTGACTTCTGTTCTCAACCAACCTGGTTTCATTTGCTAATTTGCTTCACCTGCTCCTTGTTTAGTTTGTGCTCAGTGTAAATTTAACTCTTGGTTTCTTTACTACCAGATCATCCAATGCCTGCAGTGTTCCTCTTCATATTTATATCAGTTGTAACGTATACACTGATCAAAAAGACCCAGATGCAACCAGGCAGCATATTTTAGAATTTTTAGCGATTCGATGGCAAACATGGCAAACATGAAGGCAAATCCTCCAAAAAATACTTTTTATAATATCCAAACTCTGGATTTGGTTTAAATACTTCAGTGACTGAAGGAACATCCTTTCCCACTAGAAATCTTTCATTGGGATAATTAATGACATAAACTTTGAATGAAGCCTGATATTTATCAACTCTTAGGTTTTATATCTGCTTATTTGATTAAATAATATTAAAATCACATGTATATCTTCTGTAGTAGCCAGACAAACAGAAAAATCATAAAGTTTTATACTGGGTTTAATCAAGTTAACTGTTATATTTTGAATATTTTTTTGCATAAATCCTTTTTATAATTTGTTGTGGAAGAACTTATAAAGTAGTATCTGAGACTGATAGATTAAAGTGTTAATATTTCACATTAATATTAATTTATTATGCTATTTGTTATACATCATAGTTGTGTTTTTTAAAACCTTGTTGTTTTTTAGTAATCCTGTCTGTGCAACCCCTTCATTTTTCCCCTTTAAACCCCTTAAACCCAACATCCGTTTGCCTCCTGCTCTTCCACTGACAGGTTTACTCCCTTTTTCACATCCGTACTTCACAGCTGAATGACTCAAAATAGAATATTAACAGATAATACACAGTATCTTTACAAGACCATATTCACTTTTATAGCGCATATAATAGCTTTTATTTGCTTGCCACAGGGTGCTGATGTCATCCAAGTATCCAGAAGGCCTGACAGGACGTGTTGAGTTCAATGATGATGGAGACAGGAAGTACGCACATTACAGCATTCTCAACTACCAGAAGTCTCGCTTCATTCAAGTCGGCATTTATAACGGAACACAGGTAACATACCGAGATCAGCTTGTTCTATTATGACCATTTTTGAATTTGGAGGGGAATAATTTCCACCTTACGCATGTGACAGTGCAGTATTTTTTTTATTTGCATTTAGCATGAAAACATGCAGGTTTTTTGTTTGTAGTGCAATGCAGTTAATTTAGGGCAATTTCACATTCCAAGTTCAGAGACTCAGCTGCTCCGTCGAAGCTAACATGATGCCTGTGATAGTCTAGTTTTTTTGTTTTTTGAGACATTTTAAGTGCATTTTATACATATTTTAATATACTATGATATTTGGAGATTCATGTTGCATGCAAAGAGAGATGATTACAAAAACCTTTAGGTCAGTAGACCGGGAGTCCAATGCAAAAAAAACCAAGAGTACAGGGAAATAATAGTTTAACTCTATAGAGGTTATTTCCCAGAAAGTTGTACAAAATTATTTAAAGAAGATATAAATGAAGAGCTTTCAAATGGGGAGATATTGTTACAAAGATATGCTAGATAAAGTTCACAAATGTACACAGGTTAAGTCTCTCTGTGCCAGTAAGCACACTACAAAAACTAGCTTTAAAAACAAGAAAAAAACCTACAAAAATTAATTAAACTTTCCTTGAAATAAGATAAAATGTCTTGTTCTGTTGGCAGATAATTTATCTTATTTCAAGGAACATTAACCTGACAAGAATTCCTAAAACAAGTAAAAAAAATCTTTATATTATGTTTAAAAAAAACATATTTGTCCTTGATTTGAGATGTTTAATCTTGCTTAGATTTTAGTTTATGCAGTGCAGATAAATTGTGTAATTCTGTAATAAATAAGCATAACAGCAAGATCAGAAACTGAGGCAAAGATGACTTAAAGAAACAACTATGATATGACAACAAGAAATAAGCACAGTTAATCAATGAACAACGACACATAAAATAGCCAGGATCATTACAAACAACAAGATAAAGAGCAAAGAGATGTAAGACAAATGAAAAATGTACTGCTGAAAACAGTGCTTAAAATAGCTCAAACTCTTTAGCTTTCTAAACTCCATACTGAAAAGAGAGCTACAGTCTACTTGCAGATCTTTTGGCATGGTCATTATCGATCATTTTCATTTGTTCTGGAAGCACCATTCTGCCTTTAGGTTTGATGGCCTGCAATGTGGAAATAGTTTGTAGAAAAGCTGCCACTGTGTTTTCTTGCGTCTTCCACTCAGGCAACGATACATTACTCAGTGTATGATGATGCCTCCTGCTGCCTCCAGGTTGAACTTCCCATTGACATTTCTGTCTGGCCGAGTAATGCCCCTGGGCAATTCTGTGGACCTGCTAAATCAGCTATAAATATAATTTCTAAACCAATAACAATCAGGAAGGATATTTTAGCGTGTGCAATGGGTTTGCAGACGTTTTAGTACACGCAAACCTTTAGTAAATCTAAATGTTTTGGAGACCATTGCCCAATTAAGGTTAAAATGGCTTAAAATAAGCATGATGTGCCATAAAGAAAAAAAAAAACTCAGTTAAGGCACAAAAAAAGGAATGCTGAATGAAAGTGGTGCAAGTCACAGCTCCAGGTTCATTGTGAGACTTAAAAAGACAAGTTATGTGTGTTTAATCAGACCCTGCATAAGCAAGGAAGAAGCATTTTTCTGATGTTATTATCAAACTGTAGAAATACTAGTGCCTTATTTTTTGCAGTAGAAAGGTTAAAAAACCCTCACTGCCCTTAAAAATAATTTCTTCATCTAACTGCAATAAATTTGCAATATATTTTAATAATACAGATATGGCTATTAAAAATGCAATAGTTCTCACAATACAGAAGGCATCCCGGAGGCTAGCTAGACATTTAGAGCCGACACATTAAATAACCGTCACTGAAAAGAACATTGACAATTCTGGTCTGAATTCTTCTGCATGATGTCTGGATGAGTTACCAACATATATCTCAGAACGGTGCTCAGCAGCATGTTATCTCAGCTTGCTCAGTTAACACCTCACTTCTGTATTAACATTTCCAAAGACATTAAATACGCTATCATTGGGCCTCTATTAAAAGTCTAACACAGTATTGAACAATTACCAGCTCGTTTCAAATTGTCGGTAAAGTCCTGGAAAGAAGTTGTTCACAAACATCTTGCAGACTACTTCTTGACTAAAAATACAACAGGCATCTTTCAGTCAGGTTTCAGGCCCCATTATAGAAATGAGACAGCGCAAATAGAAGTGACAAATGATAATAAACACAGACACATACAAGGTCTCAGTTTTGGTTCTGCTGGACCTTTGCGCCGCGTTTGACACTGAAATATTATTACCGAGGTTAGACATTTTGGTTGTAATCTCTTAATTGTTCAGGTCTTACAGCGAGGGCAGGACATACTTTGCAAAAACAAGTAATTGTGTATTAGACCGGTTGGTTGTCAACTGTGGGGTTTGTGATGGGAATTTTTCTATTACCAAAGATGAAGAATCTGGTTCTGAAATGAGAAATTATTAAAAAAAAGTTTATTGAACAAGGAATAAAACAATCAAAAGAATATGACTAACATGGAGACAAAAACAGACAAATACAGAATTGCAATTCAGGAAGATTTGGTCCAAAGATCTAACAGAGCAGAAGTCTGGAGCAAATTGTGACCCGTCACTTGGGAGCATCTTCATTTAAAGGTTCTGAGTCACAGAACGCAGACACTGTTGTGTCCCCAACAGATAGGAATCATGGGGAAAACATATCATGTACTAAGTAATCATTTAGGTTGTTCTTAAAAACAAATGGTACAAGATTAAATGATGCATTCTGATTTGTTAATGTGACATTTAGCATGGTGCTGAGACCCAAATCACACAAGTAAGGCGAATAAAAGTAATATCTGAAATCTGCCATTACAGTGTTACAGTGTTACAAAATAAAACAGGAAGCCAACATAACCTAACCCAAAACCCTAACATTCAGGTTCTCCAAGAGTTGTTCCTGGGACCCTTTGTGTTTCATCTATATGTGCTTCTGTCATGTAATAGGCAGTAATAATGTGTCCTGCCACAACTATGCAGATGACACCCGCATCTGTGTTTCACTCGCAGCGGGTGAACATGGGCCTGTATTTTGACAGTTAAAGCTAAAACCTGACAAAGCCAAAGTGTTGTAAGTCAGCTTGAAGCTCTCTTTCTAGAAATCAGGTTAGAACTGGGGAGAAAAATAGATGCAGACTGGAATTTTAACAGACATATTATATCAATAACATCAGAAGCCTTTTACTAACACTTAAATTATGTAGCTCAAATTAAAGGAACATTAAGAAGCTGGGAGGATGAATAGACTTCTTAATTGATTGATTGATGTAATTAAACCGAGCTTCAAGTAAAAATTAAGCCTTGTAATGCCTGGTGTCTACTTTAGAACGGATGACAGAAGGACCACTATCTACATTTATTTTAGAAGATTTAATCATATTACAAAGTTAAATAAAGCGACTATTTCATTGCGTTTCATTTCTCCACTTGATTTCTGTTCTATAAAATTGTAACAAACTGTTTCCGATCTTGTTTTTCTTAATTCTTTTTGTTTTATTGATTAATCTTTATTATCCTGTTGTTATCTGTTTATTATTATTCATGCATTTTTTGATTAGCTATTGCTTTATCATCAATTTAATTAACGTTTATTTGTATTTTAGTTTAATGTAATAGACATTTTCTTTTTCAGGTTACTTTGTGCTCAAAGCTAATCCGTTTAAAGCTAACCAGTTCTCAGAAGCTAAAGAGAGAAATAAACCAACAGCCACAATCTTGGAGATGTATGAGTTTGGCTTCAATGCCTTCCTTGAAAATAATTCTCCATATTCTGAAATGTAAACATTTCTTGCTTCTGCTGATAAAGATGCAGCTGCAAGCTTCAGAAGTAACATTTTCATTGACACCATGTCTCAGTCTCACCCTCTATGAAATAGGCCAGACAGATTTGTAGGACTGCGTAGATCAACACTCTCCAGTTTCCTGCTGATTAATGTAATAATGAGTTTCTGAAACCATCAGGAAACATACATGAGTGAAAGGTAGATGCAGTGGATAAGCACTGCTGTGCTGTGCTTATGTAAAGCTGAGTCACTAACGATGCTCACCCGCAGTGTTGGAGTCTCATCAGCAACATGGCTTCTGTCACCACTCACCTATAATACCACATGTGTTTGGCATTGCTGCAGGTGGTGATGAACAATCAGCGGAAGATCATCTGGCCCGGGGGAGAGACGGAGAAACCTCAAGGCTTCCAGATGTCCACTCGATTAAAGGTGGGACGCCTTCACGTTGCTTCTGCAATGCGACAGGCGTGTCAACACAGATACCGTGCTGACCAAAGTTGATGTGCTCATGTTGGACACTGTGCTAGTATTTCTCCCACACATGGGAGGAAAGTTAATATGCGTTGAAGATAGCAGCACTGATTTATTCACTATGACTTTTATCCCTTCAAATCTGTCACAGGCCTGCAAAGAGCCGCTCCTCTGTGACCTAACAGTATTTCACCTGTCAGTCATTGTGTGTTCATGTGCATCAGGGTATTCCTGGTATATTTTCTCCTTCTTTTGTGCCACTGCGAAGGGAACGCCATGAATCCGGTTCTCACTACAAAATAAACAGCTCTGTGTCCCGTCTGTTATAGATAGTGACGATACACCAGGAGCCATTTGTGTACGTGAAACCTACTATGCCGGATGGAACATGCAAGGAGGAAATGACATTAAATGGAGTCTTAATTAAAAAGGTTATCTGCACTGGGCCCAATGAGACCATCCCAGGTAACACATCAGGGACGTTTATAATATCAATGTGCTTTTAGCGCACTCGCCACCACAGGAGATGCATACATATATATGCAGTAGGTATCTATATATGTATGCATGCAGCCATTCAGAATGAGTGGTTGTCTGAGGGCTGAACATGTCTCGTCTGTGTGCTGGTGTGACTGTGTGTGTTCTGCAGTGAACCATTGCGTCACGCATTTGTTCAGTCTGCGTGTGCAAAAAAACATCTAAAAATTTCCTCCACGGTGGTTTTAACTTGCAACCCTTGCTGGTTTTGTTACAGGACGCCCAATTGTTCCCCAGTGTTGTTATGGATTCTGTATTGATCTCCTGATCAAGCTGGCTATGACCATGAACTTTACCTATGAGGTACACCTGGTGGCTGATGGAAAATTTGGAACTCAAGAGCGGGTTAGTTTTATACTAACAAACACATTTTAAAAGCTTCTTTGTGCACAAAACACAAATTACATTTAACATATTTACTTACATGTTTTGTTTTGTTTTTTTTTATCCTGCTGATAACACGCATCTCAGTGATTTTATAAAATTGAGGTGACAAACAGGCAAAGAACATAAATACACAGGGAAATAAGATATCTTGAAGAGGAAAGACGCTCTTCATAATTTATCTTGTCAGTGTTTGAATGTCAGCAGTTATTTGAAAGACAAATAGTACCATGAAAAACAACTCAAACATTAAACAAAGAAAGACTCATATTTTCCAGAGCAGTAAAAAACATGAAGTTGTGTCTCATCTTCGCTTCGTCTATCTATGATTTCAGCCTCACACTTTGCTTGAAAAAGAGGCGGAAATAAAAAGCTTTGTATTGATTAAATTTGTACTAACCACATGTAAGCATGATCAATACAAAAAAGCGGGGGAAACGGGGGAAACAATTATACTGTAATAAGATAGAAATAAATATAATAAAGATATTTATTTAAGAAGAATTCAGATAGTGGACTTTAAAGGTCCCATATTTTGCTATATTTGCCATCTAGCAGTCTATCCATTGCACATTTATGATAATATTATGTATTTTGGAACACATACCAAACTATAATTTTCCATACCACTCATTTCTTGCTGTGAGGTCTCTACCCGGAACTGTGAACGGCTCACTCAGCCTTCCATGCTCTTGCTGTCAGCTTCTTTCGCTCATCTGGTCCATGCGCACTGAGCAGCCACAGGCTGTCTGTTGTTGCGGGGGGCGTGTCTGTTGACGAGAAGCGACATGCACACTCCCTGGGGGAGATGGTGCGCTTAAGTTTTCAGGTAGGGGCAGGGGGAGTATCCACTCTCGGAGTCAGGCGTTTGTTCTGCTTAAGCTGCGCTCTTCTTTTTAAAGCAATAAAGCTACAAAACGCATCGATGGAAAATAAAACTACTTCCGGGATCGTTTTAAGGTACAATCAACACGAATAGAAGGTTAAAAGCTCATAAAAGTCAATTTTGCATAATATGAGACCTTTAACATTTCAGTCCATTATTTTTTAAAATCTAAAAATGTTATTTTGTTTGCAATATTATTTGTACTTTATTTACTCTAAATATTAAACGCCGCTGATCGGTCCTGCTTCAAATAAAGATAATAAAGATCCAGAATAAAATGAGATTGAAAAGTTAAAATAAATTTCCCATTAGATCATCCTGAACATGTTTTTTTTTAAACATGAACTAACTGTGCCACTCCCTCTCTGCATTTTCACATCACTGCTGTCTTTTCTGTTCTGTGGTGCATGCAAATGGCAGAGATGCATTCTCACACACCATGCACGTACTGAAGACTCCTTGTTTTGGCAGGGCTCATTCATTTTCATCAAAACCCCTGGGAGAGGATTTGTCTTTGTGCTAGTAAAATAGGATGCATGCTAGAATCAGCTAAATATAACCTAACCTTGTGGTGCTGAAGTGGGACACCTTTCTGAATGTCTGGAACCTAAACTGGCCTTCTTACTGTTTTACCATCCAGTAAATTAAAAATGGACTGGCACATCTCTTTTTTCATCGTAGATTTTCTGTGCAGATTGCTCATTTAATTATATCTTTACTCAGCAACACACTAACATTAGCGAGATTTACAAGCCTACAACAAAGGGAAATATTATATAAAAATCTAATCTATCACAATGTGTATCTACAGATTGGTTTAGGTTTTTTTCTGTATAATTGGAACATAGATGGTATGGAACTAGAAACATAAGAATATCTCCACACAGACATTGTGTATTCTTGAAATATCCTTGATCCTTGAAATCATCATTACATTGCAATTGCATGAACGTGATATTTGGAGGTTCATAGAGGTTGGATGTCGTCCGTAAATATGAAAAAGCACGTTTTTCCCATCCTAACCACAAGTGTTTGAAATGTGACTCTAAATCTGACTTTAAGATTCAGTCACTGTTTTATTTGCATGTTACAAACTACCTGATTGAGACTGCTCATTATAAATTAGTTGTAAGACTTTTAATAAAAGAAAAAGAATCCAAATATAAAGATAAAACTAGATTAAAGAGACATCAGAAAATAGTATGCATCTCTAGAATAGCCAAATGTAAATTTATTTACAAGAATTTTTGCCCTAAACAAAGATATACAGAAAAATAACTCATCCAACTGAATTATAATTTTCCTGAAGGCTGTCTTTAAACAGTTATGCATCCTAAATGGTTTCACTCTTTTCTGAATGAATTAACAGATCATGAACCAGACAGGATTGATCTGACAGACTACAGAGGATGCTACAGATATACTATGTTCAGCTTTTACCAGGAAGCAAAGACCTGGATGAACAAAATTAACCTCTGTTGTTATTGGTGATACATAATGAAGCTGGTTATCCCACAGCACAATTACAGTGCTGCAGTTTATAACACAATCTGCATTCCACACAATCAACATAAAAACCAACACAATCAACTAAATAATATGCAGGTTTGTATTTTGAGTACATTAACACTAGCCTTTATAGGCGAGATGTAAATCTGTTATTTTCCCTTTTCAGTTTTATTATCTAGTAATGTGGACTTATTGTACCATAAACATGAATGCATGTCTGATGCATCTATATACTTCATACTTTTCCTTTACTTCTACATACTTCTGAGTGTGAGTGAAAAATATAGTTTAATGATAAAGAAAATTGGAAGAATATTGTACAATCCCAAGTGGGTGAATTGAAGAAGGTCTCTGCTTTTTTATTGGCATTAACCAAGATGTTTTTCCAGAACGTCATAGTTTTTATGGATAATTTTATTTACAGATGAGTTGCTCACATTTTTCTTTTTTTCCTTTTTTTTACCTTTATGTTGAATTAGTGAAACAGTAACAACATGAGTCACAGGGGTTTCTGGGTTAATGATGCTTGTTAGCAGAGATGACAGTGCTGAGCGTGGTACATAGCTCATTATTAAATCAAAGGGCTGTGTAGATACAAATGTCAGTCATGGTAGAGAGTGGATGTGTGGTGGAACCAATTTAATGCCTGGCTGGGTCACATTCATTTATTGGTTTTGCTGTGTCGACTTTCTACTTTGTGCTACAAGCTGATTTTAGAGCCCAACCACCAGAGTTCCTCTTGGGCTTTACTTGGTTTTTTTTTAGTGATGAATGGGTTGAAAGTTGTGGGTTTCATAATAAATGTTGAAAGACTTACTAAAATCCATTTTCTTAAGTGCTTAAATAGAAATCCAACTGTGAAAATTATTATGGTTATAGATTTATTCAGACCAACTTTATAAACGTCTTCATCATAGATCTACATGTTCTTAAGCCTTCCTTTGGTCCAATGTTGCATACAAGCTGTTTTGAAACCTAATATTTTTAATTCTTATTGGAAATGTATGACTTATGCAAACCTGAACAGGACACAATAAACTGAAATCCTGCATTGACAGAGCAGAACATTTATGTCTAACTCTCAAAAAAATGTTCAGTAATTAAATCATAATATTTGTCAGACATTTGGAACTTATATCCCATCGTGACTTAGTGTAAATCCTAAAAGCCTGAAAACATTCTGCTGTCTAGACGACAGCCGGAAAATCACTGGTTTTCATTTTAACACCTTCCTTTCTGGCCTCCAGGTAAACAACAGCAACAAGAAGGAGTGGAATGGCATGATGGGAGAGCTCCTGGGGGGGCTGGCTGACATGATTGTTGCCCCTCTGACTATAAACAATGAACGAGCCCAGTACATCGAGTTCTCCAAACCCTTTAAATATCAAGGCCTCACTATCCTTGTGAAAAAGGTAAGTGTTGTTTTAAATTTATCAGTAGTGCATCCACAAAATCCAAAGTTTGGCAAACTGTTCCATCTCTGGAAACAAATAAAAATGTGACTTATGCAATAACCTGTTCAGTAATATACTCTTTATGAAATTATACCTGGCATAGAAGCAGAGCAGCAGTTTTTAGCCCTTGCTTTAAGCCATTTTTAATGTGAATCCTGTGCACTTCACCTTGCAATTATGAAAATAAAATAATAAAATGGATCCATTGGTCCAAATATCCTCTGGATTCCAACCAATTCCATGTATTATCCAATTAATTTGATGATAATGAAATGAGTTACAATTTTCCGGAATGATATGTTTAAAGTTTCCATATGAACATCAAACTGTACTTGGAAGCAGGTGAGAAGTGGAAAAACCTTACCAGCAAGACTTATTTGAAATTCATAAGAACATTGATAGAGACTAATGATATGGTCCTCGTTTGTTATAATATAAAATATAATAAGCAAAGATGTTAATTATGAATGAATAACCTTCTGTAATGTATGTGTTTTTAGGAAATCCCTCGCAGTACACTGGACTCGTTTATGCAGCCGTTTCAAAGCACGCTATGGCTGCTGGTGGGTCTATCGGTGCATGTGGTGGCAGTGATGCTTTACCTACTAGACCGGTTCAGGTACAAGAGGGACCTGTTTGTCCATATGTGTGTGTAGATGTGTGTTTAGTGTATAAGTGTGCGTGCGTACATACCGTCCTGAGCTGAAGATCTTCCCTCAGTGTAGACAACGTGGCAGATAGAGATGAAGACTGGCTGGAATCATCCCACCGCTCTGTCTCCGTGCACCGTCTTTATCCAGTTTCCTTTCCCAGGACCTTCTTTGTCTCGCTTTGCTCATTCATGTTCAGTTCCCTTGTCTGGCAGTGGTCGCCGGGGTATTCCCTCTCTACACCTCAGCAATTTCTCATTTTATCTTCTGCAACCCTCCCAATTTCTTCTCTCTAGTCCATTTGGAAGATTTAAAGTAAACAGTGAAGAAGAAGAAGAAGATGCCCTCACCTTATCATCTGCCATGTGGTTCTCCTGGGGGGTGTTGCTGAACTCTGGAATAGGAGAAGGTGAGACAGTACCCAGTATATATATA
>JBAMHX010000021.1:20641887-20653572 GCA_037177515.1 Pseudomugil tenellus
GATACAATGTTGTCCAGGATGATTGCTCCATCAACACAAATTCCAATGTCATCATGGAGTCCAGGATCTCCATTTTCCTTGCTAATGGTGTAAATGCTCATGGACTACTGCTGCATGTCTGCCTGGATGGCATTTCCTTCAATGTCCTGGAGATTTTAAACAAAGTGGAGAAAATGGAAATATTATAATTCTTTGCCACAAATTGACTTTATTTTTAACCACACATTGTACATCTGCACAACGGTCATTTTCAGATTTCAATCAGGGCACTTTCCATTTGTGCATAGTGTTTTCTGTACACTGTGTTCCAAAGTGTGCTTAAGCAACGCAAACAAAAACATTTTACTGACTAAAGATGTAAAGCAGCATAAGACTCGTCACTGCATGTTAAAGACCGAGAATGGTGTAATGTAACAGTTTAGAATAAATTGGGTTGTATGCATGACAATCAGTTTGGCTCAAACTGATTGTGAAGTACCTTGAGATGTCATAAACCGGTACCATAGAAAAAAATTGGGGGGGGGGGCTTAAACCTTTCTCTGTGCAGGTTGCATGTTCTTCCTGTGCATGCTGGGTTCTCTGCGGCTTCCTCCCACCGCCCAAAGACATGCATGTTAGGCTGGTGATTAGGCGTGAATGTGTGTGTGTTTGCCCTGTGATGGGCTGACAACGTATCCAGGGTGTATAAAGGTCTACCTGCCTCTTACCTGTTAACTCTTACACCCCATGACCCTCAAAGGGATTAAGCGATGTATAAAATGAATGAACAATCTTTTGTTTAAATATTTTTGTCATTTTAAAACAATTTATTTTATGTTATTTTTACTTAATTGATTTCTCTGTATAATTTCTTATTTTATTTTAAGATATTATTTTTAAATAGCCCTATTGATGGTCTTGAGTTTTATTTATTTTCCATATTGCTTTAGAATTTAAAATATATTTGTAAAGGTTATGTATTAAATGTGTAACATTAGGCAACAAGGGGTTAGTATTTTGTCCCTTTTTTTATCCTCATTCATATGATTAAAAGTTTACACAAATTCATGTAAAAAAAAACAAAATATATTATAAGACAAGGAAATATGATGTTATGCTGTCATTGCAAGTTCACATGCAAATCAAGCTTCCATTCAACACCAGCAGTGTGATACTGCTGTGCAGGGAACAGTTGGCCTAAAAACTTCATTTCAGCAGAATGATGTATATCGGCCTGAAGCTGAATACGTCGTTCCCATGTCTAGAAATTATGTGTACAAACCAGTTGGGGCTTGGTAATGTGCACGTGTTATTCGTACCACCATTCCGGTTTGGGATCAGATTTGATCTTCAGTAAAACACATCTCAGAAAAAACACATCTGTTTGTCTTATTCTGAACAGTTTTTTTTTATGAACGGAAATAATAGCAGGAAAAATAACTGTCACCATACTCAACCCTAGTGGTTGCAAAAGGATTGCCATGGACTTCCGATGATGAGGGGACACACAAACCAGGAATTTCCAGTGAGGAGCCAGCTGTCTCTGCCACAGCATGGCCCAGTGATGGTGGAGCTGCCCAGTTTGTGCAGAGGGGACGGGACTTTATTGGGCTACAGATATTCTAATAGGTCACGGTGGCAGCGATGATAATAGCGTCATAAAAATAATGTATTCTTAGTGCTATGAATTTGTTTGTGTAAAATGAACTGCTAATATTTTGCAGAACAACTAAAGTTTACACTGAACCATTATTAGCACCATGGTGTTTATTACATTTATTTCCTGTAGTTGAATCATCATCCAGCAACACAGCGAAACACAATCAAGCGATATGATCAATCAACTTTGTCTAATTTAAAATGCAAGCATGTTTCAGAACCATTATTAGCACCATGGTTTTATCTAATAATGTAGGCCAAAGATAGACTGATATGAAATGAATCCTCATCATTTATCAGGCTAAACACAGCCAAGCCACATTATGAATCCACACAGCCTGTAGACGATAAATGAACTCACTTTGTCCATTTTTAAAGAAAAAAGAAAAAGTATTAAATCTATTGTCCGTTTTAGATGCAGAAGGAAAAAGTCTATGTCCAACAAACTGAAAATGATTTTCATATATCCTGAACAGAAATTGCTGTAGGTCTGTGTGATCGCCTCAAAACAACAGCATCTTCCTCTCCTTCATCCTCACAAACCTGTCAGCCATCTTTTCCTTATCAATGACAATATCTCTATGGACAGTAAGACCAGGCCTGATAGTCCAGCCTCCTTCATGCTCATTCACACATAGTTATTAATGAACTTTAGGCAACTGAAACTGTGTTCTAACCTTGCACCCGTCAATAGATCAAGAATGTGTAGTTTATTACACAAAGCACAGAAATAAATACATTTGTTGGTCACCTCAGATGCCAACATTCAGCATAGAAATCAGGAGTCTGTATTCTGAACCGACTGCGTCTTCACTGAAGAAGTTTTACGTCCTGACAACAGAGACTGATGCGATCTGGTGGAAATCTCTGAACCAGTTATAAAAATCTTCCACCAGAGTGTTCAAACCATAACAAAAATGAGGTCGGTGAGATGCAGGAAACTCTGAGCCAAGTTTAGTCCAGTTTTGACAAAATCTTCATATCATAAATGACAAACTGATCTCCATTATGCACGTCTCAATGAGCAGGACAGCTGTGTTTAATGTGTATCGAACATTATGGACACAACAGGTTTAAATTAAGTGTGCTTATTTTATGTAGACCATCCGCTTCCCTTGTGGTGTGGTCCGGTTGTGTTCTTTTATCGCTGACCACCTGCCAAGTCTGAAGTTTCTGTTTGATTTGTGATGATGACATCAGACCTCTTGATTTCAAACAGAAATGTCTTTTAAAATTTTATTAAAACCTTTGTAAAATCTGATGTTTTTATTTATCACACTACATTACAGATGCGACAGTCTTGAGGCAAAAGGAATTGTCACGCTGTCAGGGGCCGTGAGGCTGACAATCCACATCTTCGTTTTTACTCCATAACAGGCGCCTAGCATCCATTTTAAAGAAATAGATGGGTTTTATGGCTACGTGTCATCAGTCGAGATAACTGAAAGGAAGCAAAAGTAAAAAATGTGCAAATATGGGTCAACGGGTAAAAAGGCTTTCCGTATAGTTTGTTTTTAGCGTTTGAGTTTGCCATTATGTAAACACGCAGACGTAACACAATTTGTGCACCGAGGATGCATGCGCATATGTTGGTAAACATTAAAAAGGGTCTATATATGAATAAATAATTACAGCATAAATAACATACGTGTTATAATCAACTGTGTATTCCTGACACTCAGACATGACATTGTGTTTGCAAACCTTCCAGGAAACCTTCCAGATTTGCAGCTTTATGTGCGGTTTGGACATTTCTGGTTTAAGATTTTTAATGTCACCAAGCTTAAAGCTGGAAGCTTTGGTTCAACCTAGAAATATGACAGGAAATGCTACATATATCATCAGTGTTATTAATCTCTATTTTGATCTTATTTTGTATTTTTGTCTGCATTTTGATCTTATTGTGTATTTTTGTCTGCATTTTGATCTTATTGTGTATTTTTTTCTGCATTTTTATCTTATTGTGTATGTTATCTGCATTTTGAGATAAACACACGGCAGAAGAAAGGAAATTTAAGATAAACTTAAGCTTGTTTAGGATGAGATGAACTGTGTTGGTGAAAAACATGAGAAGCTTCCCAGTGGTGTTGGAAGTAGGAGTAGTCCTGAAGACTTAGATTTACGACTGAGCTGCAGGTTTCTGGACATTTTATTCATGTTTTTATGCCTTATTTAACTTCTGCAGTGCTGTGATCCAATTATTTTCACGTTTAATAGTCCCAAAACAAAATACTAGGCCATGTGCGTGCTGCTGCCCTCACTTAAAAATATTGATTTGAAAATCTACCAGGTTTGGTTTAATTATAATACCCTGGAGATAAAACAGTTTGATAGTACAAATATTTTCAGTATGTAAAAGTAGGATAGGATGAACATGTATGACATTTTGGTTAGTATTGTCTTCATTTTTCATATTGTTGTTGAAGAAAAAAGTGATGAAATCAGCTGATATTCCATATTTTTTATTGAGGTTTGAATGTTCTTTTCTATTTTTTGGCTCAGTATGTTAAAAATGTAAGTTTATTTTTCCAGATGTTACTTATTCCTCACAGTATTACAGCTGTACAAAATTCCTCCCCCTGTTATAAGAGCCAAGTTAATGCATGATAGTAAAATATGATGCACTCATAATATGACTATAAAGACACTTTGGAGAAAAAAACTGCACTGCAGTGTTGTTTTGCCATACAGGGCAGGATTTTTACACTGGCTGGCTTCTGCTTCAGTTCCCATATTCCCTGTTTTTACTACTAGCTAGATGTCCCATGATTCCTATTTAGGTTTGAGAAAGCTGCTCTTTCCCTCAGTGACAATACAGAGCCGGGTCACACACACACAAACACACACACAGACACACAGGATGAACAAAAATACTGCAAGGCATCAGTTCTTCTAACAGAATGGCTGATAAAAAACAGAAACTTATGAGTGAAAGTTTCAGTACTTCTAGCAGACTTTGTTTATAGCACAGATGAGACGATATTACCGACACGGCAAAGCTGTGCGTGGAGAAGCAGCTTGTTTGCATATAAATAGCTGCCAATGCAGTCATACTATATTTGCATTTTGATTTGCTATACATGGAGCGGCAATAAAATTAATTATATGGGGGGTTTCTTTCTGTTGGAGTGTCACACACATGTCTCGTTGCATGGATGGGCTTCAACACTGCCTCCCCAGGTTCTTTTTAATGCACCAATGGAGCTCTGTAATCCTTCATTGTGTGGAGATGGGAGCGCTGACAGGCCTGGAGCAGCTCTTTCACTACACCGAGCGTAGATCAGGGGGTGTTAATGACAATGCCTTACCTCTCCTCAAAAGGAGTTTCTTGTGATTCAGACTCTATGTTTTTAAAAGCCTAAACATCTAATTTAAACTGAAAAAAAACTCTCCCTTGTAGCATCTGGAGAAGTATTTTTAGATGTGGTACATCGAATTTTGAGGCAAAAATAAGATGCCCAAAATAGAAAAATATATTCCAGTTTTTTGTTGCTTGCAGCGTATTCATACTTTGTCAGTGCTTTTTTTGTCATTAACTTATTCTAAGATCCTGATTGCCCTCTCTGAAGGAAACGTGATCAGTAAAAGACTTTTCAATGACTGTGGCTTATATAGAATGATATAAAATATTCTGTTTCATTGTACGTTTATTGTGGGAAAGTGTGCACAATGCGGACGAAGTGCCAAGATGTTGTAAGTTATACCCACATGTAGGGAAAACCGAACAAAAAGGGAACATAGGGGTTACATATACTGTTACACTTACATCAGCTGATTATTATAACCCAGAAGGCAAATAAGCACTGCAGTTTTGTACCGAACATGTACACACACAGATAGCTAGCTACACAGTGTGAACACACACAGAGAAATATTTTATCCTTTAGTTTCTGCATCAGTAGGTTTTGTGTGAATGTTAAATGCATTTACAACTTTTAATGGGTTAATGGACAAAATGGTTTTGTCAAAATATCTTAATGGGAAACGGAAATAACTTTTTTGCAAACACTAAAAGATTAAAGTGGTTTGTGAAATGTACTATTGTTTTCTGCTCCCTGCTGAAATCCTGAAAGCTTAATTTTGGATTGAAACTAGAGGGCCACTTATTTTCTCTGCAGGAAATTAGAGTAATCATGCTTTGATGAAATAAACCTGATGTGCGTTTATGTAATCTGACACCAGAAGGATGTCTTGGAAGACTGGCAGCACTAGATAAGCTAATGTGCAACTAAAATGCCTTCCAGATGCTTAAAATTGAGGTCACAGTCACTTAAATCAGAAATGTCTTTATGTCTCATTAACTGGAGTTTTCAAATCTCTTTTCAAAGTTGTCTTTTGAAGAAACTTTCATGTCTCTTTACGTTTTTTTTCCTCCATTTTCTCTCTGTAGTATGGAATTGTCCTGGATGCTGGATCTTCACACACAGCTTTGTATATTTATAAGTGGCCTGGAGATAAGCAAAACGGCACCGGTGTGGTCACACAGCACAGTGAGTGCCATGTCAAAGGCAAGTATCAGCTCTTTCTCCACTAAAACCAATGCTTTGCATGTCAAATACTACTTGATTGTACTCCTGAACCCCCTTGTGAAGGCGCATCCAAAAGCAACCCAAGACTCAACAACACAGAATTGGCTTTACGTTCAGTATGTTGTCCTCTTTTAGTGTAGCTAGCTGCTTGTTAGTTGTGACAATTAGCTTGTAAATCCATGTCCAACAAACAGAGGCAGCCATATTTTGACATTTTCAGCAAACAGAAAGTACTTCAGAAATGGGAACATGATAGAAATCATTGCTCTGTAGCTACCAGGAGCCTCTTTTATAAAGGTGGCGTTTATACAAAAACTATAATAACTTTTGGGATAAATAAAACA
The DNA here is from genome assembly GCA_037177515.1 of Pseudomugil tenellus. Classification (NCBI taxonomy): domain Eukaryota; kingdom Metazoa; phylum Chordata; class Actinopteri; order Atheriniformes; family Pseudomugilidae; genus Pseudomugil; species Pseudomugil tenellus. Next base: position 20,648,399 of record JBAMHX010000021.1, read on the forward strand.
GGATTTGGTCCAATTTGCAGCAATGTCCGGCTTCCCAAACGTAATTGGTGCGATTGACTGCAGTCATGTTGCCATAAAGGCTCCATGTGAGAACGAGGTTGTCTAAGTGCACCGTAAAAACGTTCATTTCATTTATGTACAAGTTATTTGTAACATGGACATGATCCTGACAAACCTGGTAGCACGATGGGTTTCCTCTTGTTTGTTACGCCGCTACTATAACTTCAAAATAAGATCGCCTTTCTTGTCTCCACTTCACTAACAAACAGTCTCTGAAAATTTCAGTCCCTTACACACCTTACACGCCTCTCAGTTGCCATGATCCACTGTACAATGCCACAGACACTATGGTAGAAAGTGGGTGTGTAGGGGCGGGGACGTGGACTAAAATCACCTGAGCAACCTTTTCAGCAAGGTTGTAGGGTTAGGCAATATGGCCTAAAAGTAAAATCTGATTTTTTTCAAACCAAAATCGATTTCCGATTTTGAACCAGTTTTTTTCCCTTCTGTTAAAAAAATCACAAACAACACAACTCATTCTTTTTCAAAAAGGCTTTTTAGTTTTAGACCCTGTCCGTGATGACTTTCCATTGCGCCTGCCTTCTCTTAGGGGAGTGAAAATAATTTCATGGTGGGGTTTTGTAGGCTGTTGCTGGTTTGAGCTTGTCGTAGATGCACAATTTCTGCCACTCCGCTGAGTGCCTCAATTTCAGGTGTTGAATAAATTTGTTGTGCTCCCACCTTTGGTAGCAACAATCTTCAAACCAGTTCCAAAAAATAAGGAAACTGGGCATTTTGGGGAACGAGCTCTTCTTTGCCAGCTGCTATGTTGATGTCTTTGTGGGAAATCAGCAGGAGTACGCTGACATTACCAAGATGTCAGCAGCGTCTGGGACAGAAAACAATGAGGATGTAAACCACTTGCACCAAAATCAGTGAGAATAAACAGATAAGAAAAACTTTTTTTCCCCTCTTAGTCATAAAGACAGTGTTCTTATAGATATTTTTCATAAGTGCAGCTTAAGCACATTAGACAGGGAAATCCATTTATCGTCAATATTTAGTTTTAGGCCATTTCATTAGACAGGTAATTTGCACCATCACACATTTAAACTTGTCCAGGTCAGTTTTTTGTGAACATGACAACATGTTTCAACAGATCGATTATGTAATCAAATGTTCTGCTTTTGTTACTCTGTTCCTCCCTCAGGTGGAGGGATCTCTAGTTATGCAGGACAAACAGGGGCAGCAGGGCAGAGTTTGGAGGCATGTCTGGACCAGGCTGTGAAAGACATTCCCAAAGACAGACACAAGCTCACACCTGTGTACCTGGGAGCCACAGCTGGCATGAGGCTCCTCAAGTGAGTCACTGTCTGTTTCACGCGGTTGTCTGTGTTATTTTAGCCTCTTTGTCTTGAAGTGTCTGCAGTTCTTTTCTACTTACTGGGCTGCACGGTGGTGAGGTGGTTAGCGCTGTAGCCTCACAGCAAGCAAGTTGTTGGTTCAATCCTCGGCTTGGACGGTGGCCTGTCTGTGTGGAGTTTGCATGTTCTCCCCGTGTTAGCGGGGGTTCTCTCCGGGTTCTCCGGCTTCCTCCCAAAGTCCAAAGACATGCAGCTTGGGGTTAGGCTGGTTGGAGACTCTAAATTGCCCATAGGAGTGAGTGTGTGTGCGTGGTTGTTTGTCTATGTGTGTGGCCCTGCGATGGACTGGCGACCTGTCCAGGTTGTACCCCGCCTCTCGCCCAGTGTCTGCTGGGATTGGCTCCACCCCCCACCCCCACCCCCCCGCAACCCTGTTTGTTAATAAGCGGGCGAAAATGGATGGATAGATAGATCTTTAGTTACTTTATAAACATTATAGGCTGCATACAGTACTTAAACACTGGAACATACTGTTTTTGCTCTAATCATGTAGAAAATATCTGTTCCCTCATACAAAGTACAAAAACAACAACAGGAAAAGAAAAATGAAGAACAAAAAAGAACCTGTAATAATCTTTTCTGTTAGTAATTTATCCTAAAATGAAATCATTGCATTAACATCTGAAAGGTAAGGAGAAGTAGTGACAATACAGCAGTGTTTTATGTGCAAGCATGTTTTAAACTTCAGGCATCAACTCTTCAGTGTTTTTCAGCCTCTTTATGACTCTTTAATGGAAAATTAAAGAGCGAAGGCTGAAAAACACTGAAGAGTTGACGGTATGTCTAATCAGTTGACCCATTTCTTCAGTAATGTCTGTGTGAAAGTGATCTCTTCAATGCAAACAAGTCTTACAAGTCATCTCTTCTTAAGTGTTTGATCATCCTCAGTTCTGCTTAAAATTTTAAAGCAACCTTTACTTAAAAATGATCTAATAATTAAAAATAATAAATTATAATTATCTCTCTGTATAACTTATTGCCAGGATTATTTTAGACCTTTCTTAGGCTACATTCACACTGCAAGCTGAAGTGACCAAATCAGATTTTTTTTGCCCCTATGCGACCTGTATTCAATCTTTTATAACAGTCTGAATGACACAGATCGGATTCTTTCAAATGCGACCCAAGCCACTTGGATATGTGGTCCTAAATCATTTATAAAACTTAATACTTGTTGGGTTTTTTTTGCTAAGTACAATTCTAGTAGAGATTCTACACAAAGTTTTATAAATGAGGCTCCAGAGCTTCTGTCTTGCAGGTTTACACATGTAACGCATGTTATTATGAAATGTTCAATGTCGCCATTCATAGTTTGTTTTTAAAGGCCGAAGGTGACACCCTGAGAAAAATAATTTAAGCCATTATGGCCACGTAATAATGTGCCTTAGTGAGAGCTCTAAAACTATGTGGTGAAATGAGCTTTTCTTTTCAGTATTTCCAGCCCGGAGGTGTCCAGTGCGATTTTGCAGGAGGTGGGCAAAAAAATCCAATCCTACCCTTTCAGCTTCCAGGGAGCGGCCATACTGAGCGGACAAGAGGAAGGAGCATATGGATGGGTCACCGTCAACTACCTCTCAGAGAACTTCATTAAGGTATGTTAACGTGTATGAAGATTGTAATGACGTTTTCACACAGAAATGCCTTTAATTCAAACCTGAGCCAGTTTTTTTGGTGCTTTTTCTCTGTAGTATGGTTTTGTGGGGCACTGGTTGAAGCCCAGTAGACCAACAGTGGGAGCTCTTGATTTCGGTGGGGCGTCCACACAGATAACGTTTGCTACTCAGGACCCAATCCTGGATGAACGTGACAAGAAGAAGCTGCGTCTTTATGGCCAGGAGTACTCTCTGTACACACACAGCTTCCTGTGCTATGGGCAAGACCAGTTTCTCAAGAGACTGTTGGCTCATATCGTCAAGGTATTCTCTTCCATCAAAAAATTACACATCCAGTACATGACTGCTGTCATAAGTAAACTCCAAATTATATTTGAATCATGACACTTAAGATTAATTTTTATAGGTTGCAAAAAAAGTTCAATTCATTTAAACACCAGCAAGACACCACAGAGGCCATGGCAGGCAAAGTTCTGTTAAAACCAGCTCAATCCAGTTCAGTCAACACCAGTTCATGCAAATGTGTAGACCAGCTAAGGAAACCAGTAGATTACTTATTAATCTCTTTCCTCTGTGTGGTAAAGATATTTTACCCCAAAGAAATAAAACTATAATTAAGAGACAATATGCTGTAGTTGATAATTTAATTATTTAATTCGTGTTTTTAACTCTCTCATATATTTACACTACCAGTTAAAAGTTTGGACACCTTTCCCATCAAATCCGATGGGAAAGTGTATTCCGGTTTTAACTGGTAGTGCATGCTTCATGTATAAAACAGTATAACCAATACAAGTTATACTTGCTGTAATTGAAAAGTGCATGATGTAACTTGCACTGAAATTTTCAAATGATAACAGAAATAAAATAAGTTTAAAAAATACAAATCTGAATCCTGAAAACCTGTTTTTTAGAGATAATTTTAGAGGAATGGCAGCATCACGACATTTGCAGCTCCTGACAGTCTAGACCAGGCTAGTAATGTGACTTTCTCTGCTACTTCACACCCAACTCAAATCAATGGATAATTAGCAAATTTGTGCAGAGTTTGATGTCAAGCTCTGCTTTTAAAGTTTGATGTGAATCAGGTGTGTTGCAGCAGGGAAACTCCCAACAAGGCTCCTTAGGACTGGAGTTGCCTACCCCTGGTCAGGGTTAACCCTTTTTTATTCTTTAACATCTGACCCAATTTTTTTTGTCTTTTTGCCTTTAAAAATATTAGAAATAAATAAAATAGTCAAATTACTTTATATATTGTTTATTACTGTTTGATATAAGAATCACTGCAATATGGAGGGTATCCACCAGGTGGCAGATGACAAGTATTATTCCGCTTGCAACTGTTACGATGCGGGAAGGACGTGGACCCAAACGTAGACAAGGAGGACAAGCAGGATGCAAATGAACGGAATTTATTGCAGACAAAACAACAGTACTGACACTGATGAGAAACTAACTAACTACAAACAAACTAATGATCCAGCTCAGAGAAGAGAAAACCAAGGGTATAAATACACTGAAAACAGAACAAGAAACAGGTGAAAACAATGACAAAATCAAAACAGGTGAACTACTGAACAAGACATGAAGCTGAAACAGAAACAGGGCAAGACAGGAAAAATACAAAATAAACAGGACATCACCTTAACCTAACCCAAAACCCTAACAGCGGCAGAAATTTAAACAATCTTTTTCGTCATTAAAATGATCCAAATTATCTCAGTACAAAGCAGCTTTATCAAATAGGATATATTATGTATAAAAGAGTTAAGAAAAGTCCTTAAAATAATAATTACAGAAAAACAATAGTTTAGTTTTTGGTTATGTAGTGCTAAACCTATTAAAACCATAATTACACTTTAATATTACTGCAAAGTTATAAACTAATCAATTGCTTTTGTCAGTCATTCTTTATTTTACTTGATGGGTGTTTTTACCGGCTGCACGGTGGCAAGGTGGTTAGCACTGTAGCCTCACAGCAAGCAGGTTGCCGGTTCGATCCCCGGCTCGGGCGGTGGCGGTGGCCTACATGTAGTTTGCATGTTCTCCCCTCATAGGTGTGAGTGTGAGCGTGCAAGGTTGTTTGTCTGTGTATGTTGGCCCTGTGATAGGCTGGCGACCTGTCCAGGGTGTACCC
>JBAMHX010000021.1:20653672-20666172 GCA_037177515.1 Pseudomugil tenellus
ATTGGCTGCTGGGATTGGCTCCACCCCCCCCCCCCCCCGTGACCCCGTTCGGGAATAAGCGGTAGAAAATGGATGGACGGGTGTTTTTACGGACTAAACCAAAACACTGTTAAAACAAGTTGCGTAAAAATAAGATGTTTTTTAATGCAGCCAGTGTCACAACCCCACCAATACAGCTTATTCCACCATCATTAAAGCTGAATTCATCATGTCTCGTTTATTTTTATATTCTAATTGAATAATCAGGATATTTCAGAGATGAAACGTGAGCATTAATAGTGAATTCTGGTGGACACAAGACATCAATCAGCCTTTTCATTGGTCATTATACCAGTAAAAATCCTAATTATTGTATTATTTCAGCCAGTCTCTTTGTCTCTCTCAGTCCCAGGGTTACACAGAGTCGGTCACTCACCCCTGCTACCCTGCAGACCACAGCAGGGAAATGACTATGGACCTCATATTTAACTCTCCGTGCACGGTAAAACACACACCCAGCTCCTACAACCCTCAGGCTGTTTTAACAGTACGAGGCAGTGGACAGTATGAGCAGTGTGTGGGCAACGTTTCAGAGATGTTCAACTTCGACAGCTGCCCCTTTTTGCAGTGCTCTTTTGATAAAGTCTTCCAACCAAACGTCACCGGCAACTTCATGGTAAGAGACTGTAGGAAACTCATACGTTACATAATAATCTAGAGGCCAGTCTTCATGGTAAAGCTACTGATTTGTTAGCTTTTCTTGACTTATCTCTGAATAAGTTGTATATTCTTACACACTAACCATAAATGATAAGATGTCTTCATTTGGAATCAGGAGCTTTAGAAACCTGAAGTGATTTTAAGGTTGCAGGGGTTTAATCCTTTTTTCAGGATATGTGATGCCCAAAATCCAGACTAATAAAAGGAGTTATAATGTAGAAAGCACATTTTCACCTTCAAGTTTCTTCCTCATCCATATTAAACTGGGGATGCAAACTTCAAACTGATAAAATCCAAACTGATAGATGGTAAATAGGGAAACAGGGAAGCTTTTGTTCTTAGTTTTAGGAATATTATGTGGAATATTTTGACTGGATAAACACGCTGTTGTGAGAGGAGGAAATAACACTTGGTGTCCATGTCCATCTGTCCTCAAAGCTGTAACAGGGGAAACGCTGAGCTTATCACACCAAAACTGGGATAATAGTTGTAATAAAACAGTAAAATGTCAATAGTTCATAATACACATTAGTAATATTATGACTTGATATCAGCTAAGATTAAATATATGATTACAAACTGGGAATTTTTTATATTTTTATACATTCCCTTTTTTGTCCTATTATCTTAACGTTAATAAATAATTTATGATAAAACTGAAGTAAACATTTATTTTCCTTCTGTTATTACAATATTTCTTTATCAGGATATTTTTTTCATGTAGTGGAAAATTTAATATCATAAGATCTCACAGCAGTACTCATCTTTCATGTCCCCACACACTGCTTTTTTATACACACTCTCACACACAAAAAACAATGCTTAGGGTGTGTTGTTCGTCTTAAATAGTACTTTTAAGAAAGTAATATGTCCACTATACTAACTTGAACCACTATAGATCTGTAAGATGGCAAAAGCCAGCAAGAGTTACGTTAAAATGTGCTAAAATACATGTATGATGTACATGAGTATTAAAATAAAATGACAGAACCATTCAAGTACAGGAAGATAAGGACGTCTTGATGGAGATGAAGTTATTTTGCATTTTCTGTTTTACCAGGCGTTTTCTGCATTCTACTACATTCACTCCTTCCTGCAGCAAGTCGCTGGGATCACCGTGAGAACTCCGCTTCAACTGGAGGAAGCAGCCAAAACGGTCTGCACCATGACTTTTAGTCAGGTAAGGATAATTATTTATTTATAAGGACCAGTTCTTATGCACTGCTCAAAAAAATTAAAGGAGAACTTTTCAGTCAGAGAATAGCATCACATTATATTTTCCAACATTAATGCAGTCAGTTCATCCCTTTTAGTTGCTTTGGTGTTAATGAAATCAACAACAGATGGATAAGTGTCCCTACTAGTAGCATAAGGTAATACCTGGACCCTACAGAGGTTGCACAGGCAGTCCAAACCCTCCAAGGTGCTACATCAATATGTGCCATCCCCATGTTTGTTGTACAGTCTGAGGAGCATGCAAGTGATTTCAGCAGACGGGAAGTTATTCACCATGAGCTGAACGGGGTCATAGAAAGTCTTTAAGTCATAAACAGAACAAATCTGATTAAAGTATCACAAACAGAGCATCCTGATCAGCGAAGGTTCATCCTGAGAGACATGAAACGGTCTGGAGAAGTTATGGACGACATTATGTTTCCTGTAACTTCCTTAAGCATGACCACCTTGGTGATGAGTCAGCGATGGTATAAGGAAGGTACAAAAGAACGCAGGATAACATCCTTTGTTCCAGATTCTTCCTGGTTCATGGTATTTCTGGCATCATTGTGACAAGGGTTTGGCAGAAGTAATGCTTAATGAAGAGTCACCCAAACTAAATCCAGTAGAACTCTTCCCAGCAGCTCAGCTCCATGTGCTAGATCTGAGAGGGGATACCCCAGAACATCATCTGTCACCTCATTCAGAGCGTGTCCAGATGCTGTCAGGCATAGATGTTCACGGCAACCAAACTACCAAGCAAACTTTTTTTTCAGTAAAACAGACTAATCAGCTGCTTTCCTTTTGTTTTTTACGGAGTTTTTAAATTCAACATATGATTTTAATTCTTATAAAATGATGTGGTGGCGATATCATTTCTAACTTTTTATACAGCAGTCAATATCAGTCAGACAGTCAGTCAGTCAATCGGTGATGTATTCACTCCAGCTTCTGATCTAGAACTACTCCCAGGTATTTATAGGACTACACAGCCGTTATATCCTCCCCATGAATGCAGACTGGCTGGCTAGGTGTTTTAAATCTCAGTGTGGTGTGCTGTTCAGGAGAAGATGGTTCTATTAACTCCAGTCTGAGGAGATATGGGTTTTTTTTGTAGCAGAGTAGATTTAGGAAGATAAGCATTAAATGTTTTAACTAATGTTTTGCAGATGTTGCTTCTAGCTCCAGACCAAAAGCCACGTTTACAGGATTACTGTGCTTCCTCTGTGTTTCTCAAGACTCTCATGGTGAGAGGCTACGGTTTTGATGAAGAGTCCTTTCCACGCATTTCCTTCCAGAAAAAGGTAACTCATTGCTTTCCTTAAAAAAATGGAGGGAACAAGAGAGAATACCGACTGTTTGATTGCAAATATTAGAGCATTAAAGCTTTAACACATCTGTATGTTTGCTCTGCTCCTGCAGGCTGGAGACACCTCCGTGGGATGGGCTCTGGGCTACATGCTGAGCTTAAGCAGCCTGCTGCCTGCAGAGCAACTGGGGCTGAGGAAGGCCCTGACACTGGGAGCATGGGGAACCCTCATCACTCTCTTTGTTTTACTCCTCGTGATTGTGCTGCTCTTCCTTTTCCTTAAAACCCGAAAGGGGAAGACAAGAGAGAATAGTGAAAATGTCATATAGATTTAGCTAAACGGCGATGCAGCAGCATGTTGTGCTTCAGAGCTCTTTAATGTGATGTTAAAATGACTGTTACAGATCATTTATAATGGTCGCATATGGAAAAGTTAGCACTTTTTAGTATTCCCCGGTTGAAGTCGCAGAGCATTCATCCCACACATGGATTGCAGAGTTAACTCACTGATTCCGACACCAAATACACAAATATGATTGTTACTTATTTCACTTGTCTTTGTAACTTTATCATTTCGCTTGTGTTTTAAGTTTATGGAAGTGGAAGAGAAAGCGTCTGCTTAATGACTGTAATGTAAATGTAAATGGCAGTAAAATGTGCTAACCATAACAGGAAAAGGCTGATTTTGAAGAACACAGTTAACATGATGGAAATGTGTCACTGAGCTCATTTACACAACCACAGAAATCCGATAAATGAGATTAATCCAACCGTTTCATAATGTTTATGTGGAATGTAGAAATGTGATAATCTAAAAACATTGTTTTCAGTACATTATCAGATACTATGATACTTTTTACGTTTCTAATCCATGAGGAGAAATGATGGTTCTGGTGGCAAATATCTGCATTTGCTCTTTGCGTGATCGTTTTTACACTATTTTCTGTCTTCTAATTTTCCCTTTTTGTTTTGTGTTTTCTATGATTCATGACAACATGATGTAATACATAACATGTAAAATGAGCAAATAGAACAGGATCAGGAATTTTATGTGCATGTAAATGTGCATGTATTCATTTAGTAGAATTATGAATGTGTTTTTCACTATAATTGTTATTTTAACATTACTGTTTGTATGCCACTTATAAAAAAACAAAACTTGCTTTTCCTTTGTTTTGTTTGTTTGTTTTTAGTCTGATTCTTTCTTTTTCTTCTTTTTTTATTGCATTACAAAAAATCACATATTGAATTCTTGTGCTTTAAGTGCTATAAGTAAATAATTTCTGCTCTTTTTAAAACTGTTGTTTAGCTGCTGGTTGTTGGTTAAAGTCTCATCTGCCTAAATGAACGTTTTTATGTTTGTGCATTTGTGCCTCTGTCCATTAAATCATCTGTCTATTATCTGTCTTTTAAAATAGTCCATAATCAATCATTTAGACAAAAACAAAGGTAATTATTCACAAAGTTTGAAATTTACCATTCCTTTTCACATCTGCTGTTTTTTTTAATGAAATACAAAAATAAATTGTTAATTGTATCAGAGATGTGTTTACAGGCCAATTACACTTTTAACTGAGTAATGGACGGATTTATTTCTATTACAGTTTGTGATATTTGCACCACCGAAATGGCATTTTAAGGCTGACTTAATTGTGTTGCATTTATGACCACCCCCTCCATTTAAGCACACACAAACACCAGACTGTGATGTAAATGGTAAATGGACTTGTACTTATATAGTGCTTTTCCAGTCATGCTGACCGCTCAAAGCGCTTTACATTACATAGTACACATTCACACACACACTCACACCCCGATAGGCACATCGGGGGGCAGCTTAGGGTTCAGTGTCTTGCCCAAGGAGCCTGGAATCGATCTTTCTGGTTGAAAGATGACTGCTCTTCCACCTGAGCTACAGCCGCCCTAATTGTGTAAAAGATGTAAAAGATTAACATTTTATATCTAACCTTTACATTTCTATTTAAGTTTAAATTGAAGTTTCATGATGAATATTTTAAAGATGTTATTCTAACATCAAGGTAGGTTATGTTAAATAAAGAATTTAGGAGCAAAATTTTAGTCTCAAAAAATTTTCTGTGCGTATGTTTGACATACAGGTAAACTGTTTCATTCACAACCAAAGTAATAAATATGACAGAACGCTGCAAAACCATTGCAGTTATCCCAGAGTGTAAATCATGTTTGACCCCAAATATGACTGACTTTAGTTTTCATATTGCACACATTTAACTATGAAGAGATTACCTCAGTGAATGTGATTGACTACAATTTTTCAAGCATTCATGAGACATGGCTGAAGCCACCGGACGCCCCGGATCTTAACTAGAAAAAAGCAAAAAATTAGACCAAAAATTCTTCGGTCTTAATTATTTTAATGTTGAGAAATCAGCAGGTTGACGCTAGCAGGTTGTTAGCATGCTGCTATTTATTTTGTAGGCTAAGCCTCTGATGAGAGTTTCTAGTTCCAGACCTGACTAAAACTGCATTTTCTTTTAGTTTTTGTGCCACGTCTGATCCTAATATTTGACATAATTTAAATGATAGCATTTGAGAAATATTTGGTCAAAATAATTCATGCTACAAAGCTTTTAAAATACGTCTAATATAAATCAGATTTGTATGCCACTGCAAATTTTCAGGCATAAATTTATTTCTTTAATCACTCCTGATAACATGCGTGTCTCAGTGATATTCAGTTTTTCTATGTCACGATAAATCTGATTGGAACTGACGGTACATAAAAAGACAACTTTGGACTACAACTACCAGGTTGCACTTCTTTCCGCACGCTTCCGCTATAATTACATCCCATCAAAATAAGAGCATAAAAGCTAACTTAATTTCAAGTTTTGTAAAATTGTTTTATTATTTGTAGTTCGCAAAGCGATTGTCATAACTTCATAGTAAACGTAAGTATTCGATTAAATGTCATGAATGCAAACCTCAATAAAGATGAAAGTCTTTAAAACGCTGATTTCACGAGAGTTTAACGTTTTCATGTAGAATTATTTTGGAAGCTCAACCGGAAGTGATCAGGTAAGCTAGCTGCATCATGGCGGAACAGTTGTGGCTGAATTGAAGCTGCTTTCTTTTACATTCTTTAAATAATTTTTATTTATACTTAGATTATAAAAATTATCATACAAGCTGCAGAATTTCCTCACTTGGCGACACGGAGCTTTGTGAGAAGATACGAGCCTTTGGTTTGTTGGTAGGTTTGCTGGTGTGGTTGTTCAGAAGCTGGGAGATGTGCACACAGACGAAGGCTGCGGCTCTCATGGCCAACATTCCGCAGGCAGACATTGACCCATCCGGAGTCTTTAAGTACGTCCTGATCAGAGTTCATAGCCGGGAAGAAGGAGATGATTCCGAGGTGGACATAGTCCGAGGATACGGCTGGGCGGAGTACCACGGTGAGGCAGAGTACTCCATTAAAACATGCAAAAGCCTCAGACACCTCTCACATCTCTTATCTCTGCATGAACAGACCACATTACCTTCCTGTTTTTTTTTATTTTTACTTTACAGCAGCTCTACTTCATGGCTAGACCTTTAATTCTTCCACATTATAGTATCACAGTCATACTGAAGATGCTTTGACTCACTTTTCCAGCTCTTTCTACCTGACTCCAGCCAGGTTTACTTAGATCTTGTTTTTTCTACTTCTTTGTCTTTTGCTTCCAGTGCATCATCTGAAAGACCTGGGCTTTCTCTTTTCTTGCAGCTGATATCTATGAAAGAGTTTCAGAGGAGCTGGAGAAAAGTGGCCACCTGGACTGCGAGTGCATCGGAGGGGGGAGGATCAAGCACGATGCTCAGGCCAAGAAGATCCATGTTTATGGGTACTCCATGGTAAGAAAATCCATTTAAATAAAACAGTACTTTATTAAATTGGGTAGAAAATATTCCATTTCCTTAGCTTGAATGACATGTTGATGTTTGAGTGAGGGGGGTTGATGTTTTCCTTGTCTTTACAGGGATTTGGCAGAGCAAACCATGCAGTGTCCACTGAGAAACTGAAGGCTCGGTATCCAGACTATGAAGTGACCTGGGACAATGAAGGCTACTGAGATGAACTGGGAATAACTTCTACTAAATTTACTTTTCCCTGGACTGACTGAGAGCCCTGATGCATACATAGCCCTTTATTAGCGGACAGCACGTATTATATCTTAAAATAGTCTTTGAAATCCCATCAATACTCCCAGATTGATGCACAGAGACCACATGCAATTTTTTTTTCATTAACTAAGTAGAAAAATACATTTTTTTCCTGTTGCAGCTTATTTTTATTCTCTTCAGTTTTAAAAATGAAACATATTTGTCATAATATGTCTTATTTGTAATAGTTGTATCTAACTCTGCTGCAATAGTTCAGAGCTGGACAGTCTCTCTGCTCTTTCTGCATTTTCTTTCTTCCTTTGTAATGAGAATGAAAAGCAGAGTAGGCAGAAAACTTTTATTTTCCAAACTAAAACTCTTATTTGTTCTCTGCAGAATAGCAGAAAACACAGAAAGCATCTGGAAGTTATTTCTGCTCCACACACTGTGACACCTACATGTCATCTAAACAGGATGCCATGCTTCCTCACTCTCTCATGTGCTTAATAAACTTTAATTAATGCATTAATGATTTTATGTGTAACAGAATGATTTTTTATCTGTCACTACACATCAGCTGGGTTGATAGTTAATGGTTGGCAACAGTTTCCTCCTTCCATGTGCGCTCTCTGGTCTTTAATGCGTTGAATGTACTGTTTAATTCTGATATTTTACATAATAACCTTTGAATGTGACTTATGATTCACCCAGCAGGCTGAATGTTCTTCATAAGTTAGTGAATTAGTGATGTAAAAGATGCATCTCTGACCTTCAGTAAGGTCACACTAAGCCACTGATCTGTTGTGGTGCATCAGAAATCACTCTAAAAGGTTATACTATAACTTATCAGAGCTGAATAACTAACTGAATAATTTAACTCATGTTAAAGAGCTGCAAGTGCACATGGATGGTGGAAATTGTTGACCAACCATAAACTATCAATCCAGCTGCTTGGTATTACAGATACAGGTAGAAACAAGAACATTCTGCAGCACATAAAACCATTTTTAAATGTTCTTAATGCACATATGAAGCAAAATAAGGAAATGTTTAATATTGTATCTGTTAAATTTATCAAATACGTATAACACAGGTTTGGATGTGCAGTGAACACAGCGTCTATTTAGAACAGGGTTCATTATCTGTTTTTCCATTTTTGTTTTGATCAAAAACTAAAAGTGTTTGTCAGAAATTTACCTCTGATTTCTGAAATGACAATAAAAAAGTTGTTTTTTTATGTTTTATTATGTTTCATGAAAAAATAGCTGTCAGACTTGTTTCACTCAAGTCTGATTATGTTCAAACAAGATCCTTATGCGTCTGGTTTTGTTTTGTTTGTGCGATGTGTGAGTCATAAGTGTTTTCTAAATTTTAATTTGACGTTGTGTACCACCTCAACTTTCCAAAGAAACAAAATGAAAACATCTCTGTGTTGCATATGTTTGTGTACTACTCAGCTACCTGCTGGTTACTGTAGCCCTGCATTAATCTGGGTAGATGGAAGTCTATTAACCTGTTATGGTCCTGGAAACACATGGATTATTTAACCTTAAAAGCCCAAAGAGATGCATACGTCACGTGTTTCAATAAACACGTGAAAGAAAATATACGAACGTAGAGTCTGTAGTTTATAGCAAATCTCTGGGTATAAGCTGCCAAATTTACTGAGTTTAAATTTATCTTCTTGTTTCTAAACGGATGAACATGATGTAAAAATATGTTTTGCAGTTCTGAGGAGTTTTACAGAAAATTAAGGATAAGCGGGACTTTTTCCCGCAGCTGATGGTTTAGGAAGAATTCACTTCTCCCATCTAGCGGTGGAAAGTGGAAACCGGGTTAAGCTCTTTCTGGAGACCTGGTGGATGTTCTGAGGCTTCTATATAGATTAATTGTAATGTGCAAGTCTGTTTGCAGTCAGCGCAACTTTAAACCACTGAAACTGAGTCACTGTTGTAGCCAAACCACAAAAACATACAGCATAAATTAGCTTAAGAGCTAGTTAGTTTTGTTGTGCCAACTTCCTAGTAAACAATAACATTTGTCAACGTTCAAGAAATGCTAAACCAGGATTCAGCTGTAACTTTGGGAAAATATTCATTCAGTATTTGGGGAAAAGGGAAGTTATGTGGAGGTTTCCTAAAAGTTAAAGGTATCTCATCTTTGGGGAACAATCTTTGAATGTGTGCAAAGATTCACCAAACCCTAAAATCAATGTTCAGGAAAATGTTCTCTGAACCGAATGGCTGGTTTCACTGTTGCTTTTTGATGTGGAACAGGCCGTGTGAAGTTAAATATTTTACTGAAGACTGTAGTTTAAAACCTTAAAAACCTTAAACCTTAAAAATTCTGGTCTATAACTAAAATAGTACTAGTGTTATAAAAGAAAAAGCTAACCACAAAAACCAAAAGTTCAAAGACAAGGTTAGCTTAGCTTGGCTAACAGCTTTTTCTTTGCATTGATTTAAAATGAATGTATTTATTTTGTAACTGGATATGGTACATCAGCGGTGTCCAGTTCCTCACCTAAAGGGCCAAAAGGTATTTGATGTATCCCTGCTCCAATGCACATGATTCAGATTAATGAGTCATTGTGCAGAACTTCACAAGCTGTTGCATCCATTTAATTGGAGTCAGGTGTGTTGAAACAGGGATAACACTGAAAAGCTGTAGGATTGGGACTCCCAATGACACATTTTGGACCCTGTAGTTTAAAATTAGACAAGAGAAAAAACAATTGTATGGTTGTGAAACAGCTGAGCTGAGTTCAATATTTCAAATGTTAAAAACACCCTTTCGCAATACATTAGCTGTTTAAAGAACATATGGAAAAACTTTTTGTATCTCAGATTTATATTTTATGATAATACATAGTAAGTCATAGATTTAACATGTATAAACTATATAAAATACATTTAAAATGGACTCGATCCAGACATTTACTGAGTTTAACCATGTTCAGTGTCTATTGGAGCTAGCATGACTAAAAGCTAGCTTTATAATAACGTCATGAACAAATATAAAAATGCAAACACAAAAAACAAAAACTCAACAGATACAATATAGAAGACAAACAAAAGCAAAATATGTAAAATAAAAAAAGCAATATATCAAAAAGATAATTAGCTAGTTATGATTATTGTGATGGATTCAGTGATGTGATCACTGCTAACACAAGGAAGATTTACTGTACACACTTATTGTGAATACACAGAAAAAGCATAATAGACAGTGACACAAATTTATGATTAGTAAATATGAAAGTATCATTAGTTTTCAAAGGTAATAAACAGAATGCAGACAAATAAGAAAATAAAGTTATAGTTGTTTATTTAGTAAAATGAAAAACTGATCTCTGTGTGGCATTAATAAGTGATGTTTATGCAACTAGAAGATATGTAGCTGAAATTAAACTAGATAACTATAATTACAATCACTTGGAGTTGGATATACTGCTTTTTCTCCTTAGTCAAGTCAAGTCAAGTCAATTTTATTTATATAGCCCAGTATCACAACAAGTTGTCTCAAAGGGCTTTACATGCAGGTAAAGAGAACAATAGAGTGTAAACATCTTTTCACTCAACCTTTTTTTAAAGTGCAAAAAGTATTCCTATTCCTGATGACGTCAGAAAAAAGGCAAATTAATTTATTTGGATGCAGAATCACACTTGGAAAACATGCCAGTGGACACTCAGCAGGAAACGGTTCATGCAGCAAGGCAGCAAAATGTTACACCAAAAAATTGACATAAACAAGTAAAGTTAATGCGTTGGAATTGCCTGATAAAAAATGTTGACTTTTCTACAACAGAAATGTTGTTAAATGACCTGAATCCAGCCGTTCATGTCTCACTAATACCACAAAGTGGAAGCTGTGCTGTATTGAAGCCAGACGGACTGACACCACATCACTGTTAAACTTTACTTGTAACTTTGTATAAATCACATGTGTTGGGTGTTTCTCACTTCAGCCGTCCTCTTTCACGCTGTATAGACGTCTACTTTTGTTTGAGGGGAATGTTTATGAGTGCTGGCTGCAGTTGCATGCTGGGTAATTATAAAGTCCGTCTGTTATCTCTTGGATAGAGTTCAGTCAGCTAATGAAGTCTCTCCAGTCTGTGTTCAGACTTTCAGGCTGATTCTGTCGAAGAAGGAAGAAATATGTTATATCTGAGGAGCTCAGCCCTCCTTCTGCTGTTGACTCTGCAGGGGGGTAAGAACACATTATAATACTTATAATAAAAATCATAATGCTTTACTTTGGCATCATTCTAATTGTATCCATACAAAATGTTTTAGTGGCTCCATGTGTCCAGACAAAAACAATGTTGCATTATTTTAGGTGTTTCCATATTTTTTCCTGAATTTTATTTGTTGGAAAAAGATACATTTATGTTTTCAAGATCAACGATAATTATTGATATTTAATCTCTAAATCAGGGGTGCTCAAGTCCGGTCCTCGAGATCTACCATCCTGCAATTTTTAGATGTATCCCTTTTCCAACACACCTGAATCAAATGACTTAATTCCCTTTTCTGCATGACATCCAGCTCTGCGGAGGCCTTGTAACGAGCCATTTATTTTAATCAGGTGTGTTGGACAAGAGTTGCACCTAAAAGTTGCAGGATGGTAGATCTCGAGGACCGAACTTGGGCACCCCTGCTCTAAATAGCTAAAAGTGACATTGCATCTTCTCTATGTTTTCATATAAATATTTTTGAACTACTGATAATGATTATAAAATTATAAAGTAATGATAAAAGTAATTTATAGACAGAATCTGTATGAACTTGACGTTTTTTTTTAGTGTTAACCTAAAAATTGTAATAATAATTAATAAAAAAGTTGCTATTTTTTAAACTTAATGCTAAATTCTGTATCACTGGAAAAAAACGTTAACACTTACACTGCTCTTTGGTGTGTTGATCTGCTTTGTTTGTTTTTTTAATCTACATATTATATTGTAAGAAACATATATAATAAAATCTTGCATATCAAGTTATTGGTTCCTTCTGACCCTAAATGGCTAAAAAAAATCAGACTTGCAAGGTAAACCTCCGTTCTCTGATGTTTTTTTATTATCATTTATTTATTTATTTATTTATTTATTTATTTATTTATTTATTTATTTATTTATTTATTTATTTATTTATTTATT
>JBAMHX010000021.1:20671154-20688022 GCA_037177515.1 Pseudomugil tenellus
ATCTATCTATCTATCTATCTATCTATCTATCTATCTATCTATCTATCTATCTATCTATCTATCTATCTATCTATACCTGATTTACTCTGTCACTACATTTTATCAATAACAAAACAACATAAGCACATTTCTGATGAATATCAGGAGCTTTAATGTTACCTCTGTGTGTGTAAAATACATGCTGATGTGTAAGTCTGTGTGTGCTTTGTCTAAATGTAGCATCATTTTACACAGATCTTGATAATGGCAGCAATACGAGACTTTGAATATGGAGGTATTGCTGTTGACAGCATCACATTGTCTCCTGGATGCCGTTTGTCAAATGGTATGCGATTTTTTTATTTTCTTTTTGGACCTCAAAGCAACGTAATCACACCAGAGAAATGAGGATGTATCACAACGTTGTCCTTTTGAATAGACAGTAACGTTTTGGAAAGTATCCCCAAACCTCCGAAGGACCCGTGCACTGAGCCGGATAAGATGTGTGACTTTCATGTTGACTGTGCGGGAGCAGCGGATGAGGACAAATGCGGTGAGTGTGTTTGTTCACCCAGGTTTTCATTTTCTGACTAACAGGTCCGGATGGGATTAAAGGATTCAAATATATCAGGTTTGATTGGGGTCAGCTGACACATCATGCCGGGGTCAAAAGGCCAACCTTTAAACTGACATGCACCCAAAGTAGTCTCATGTCTTATGCAAGAAACACACGGATGTTTGACATGTCGGTCGTATCGTTAGAGGTTGGCCTCTAACAACAGCTAATTCAGCAACCGTACTGCTTCCTGTCTCTTCTCTGAGCGCTCTCTGGTCAATAAAAGTCGTTCTAATGTTGACTCTTGTCTTAACTTCGTGTGATCCTATTAGTTCTATGTGCTGAATCAGTCTTGTTGTGAGTAAAATAGCCGGCGTGGTGATATCCAGGTGCTGGCATGGACCAGCAGCAGTTACATGATGTTTAGGACTGGTTAAAAAAAATCATTATACGTGATGATGCACTAATGTCCACTGAAGTGGGTCATTTGTAAGTATTCCATCCCATGCGTAAACTTTTTGTTTCTCCAGGGGATTTCTCCTACGCTGAGGGCAGCTCCGGCTGGACGGACACCAGCATCGGGAGTCAAAGATGGATACTGCATGTAAACTCCACAACAGAAGGTGAAAACTTTTAATCCATTAATGGTTTTACTGGTGAAGGAAATTACAATAATATCTTAATGTTTGTGCATTTCTGTGTCTCTCAGAGCGGTACTTGTATGTAGCTGAAGCTGCAGGCCAGCAGCTGACGGGGGCCCAGATGAAAACTCCCCTCCTGGGCCCCACCGGTCCGGTTTGTAACATGAGCTTTGATTTTGTGATCGCTGGGAGTTCTGATCATATTGGTAATTGATCATCTAACACGTGTATCGTGTTGCCTGTTTTCTAGAGCAAACTAAGACAGAAATACTGTCCATGTCTCTGGTTTAGGTGAGCTGTCTGTCAGGGTGATGGACAGCTTGCTGGGCATTGGGCCTGAGCTGTGGGAGTTCAGTGGGAGGACGGGAACAGAGGAGGAAGCTTGGCAGCATGTTGATATTCATATTGGAGTCAGGAAACATCGTTTCCAGGTCATTTGAAGTGTGGACTTCTCTCCAGTCTGACTTCTGATAAATGCATTATTTTGCATGAGAATATTTTGTACAAATGTTAAAATAATTTGCATTTTCTGTCTTATTGAGCTTTGTATTAATCATCTTCTGAAACTTTGCTAAAACTGTGTGACTCGCATCCTCATCACTCCTCATTAAACTCCCCACTGGTGTTTTATCAGTCATAGTTGACCCTCGTATTCAGGAGGAATCTTTGTCAGTGAAGTTTGTCAGTGTGTTGCATCAGGGACACTTGCAGGAGTGCGGCTCTTTAGGACCAGAGTTGCCAACTCCTGTACAAGACAATTCCAGGTGCTTTACATAGAACAATGAAGGCATTAAAATAAAAACTTTTAAAGTAATTAGATAAATAGGAAACAACTAAAAGTAGATAAAATGAATCAAATATAGTAACAGTGTGAGAAATTGACAGTTTTTTTTTTAATAAAAGTTGGCAAATCGCAAGGTTTTAACCTTAATTTAAAACAGCTGAGAGTCTTCTAGGAGCTCGTTCCACATGTGAGAAGCATATAAACAAAATGCTGTCTCCATGTTCAGTCCCGGACCCCGATGACCTGAGTGGTTCAGAACACACAAGAAGATCCTGAATGTAGTTTGGTCTTAACGCCTGAGCCAAGAAAATAATACAAACTAATGGGCAAATAAGTACATTTCTTTAATCAGAATTCTTTATTTAGCCTGTTCATAAAATATAAAACAAAACTAAAAAAAGCACTTGGAGAGATCAGACGTCATCTAAGCAGCTAAAAAAATCCATTAATTTTGCATAAAGTTTCTAAAGTACAAACCAACAGATAAATCTCCTTGGCAGAGATAATTATTCATATGTGTTTGTGTTATTTTATACGTCAGAATGGTTGTAATTCCCATGAATGAGAGGGCAGAATATCACCATCAGAATGTGAACAACAGAGTTTACAGGCAACGTTTTGGCCGTTTGGTAATGCAGCAGGTCACAGGAATACTATGCATCAAATATTATGTGTGAAGTGAAATCTCTGGTTTTTGTTGATGAGTTAAGAGTAGAAATGGTTGACAATTTTATTGTGCTGAAAAAAACAAAGACTGATGATTTATAAGTCAGATCACGAGCTTAGATCATCCCTCTGAACTGGTCTTAACTTGAGGAAGAGGATGAGGAGTTCACTTATCTGGAGTGTAGATTTGCTGCTCTTCTCCACATCTAAATGAATCACAGCGTATTGCCTGTAGGACTCATTACAGAGATTACAACTATCTCCTGGATGGCTGAAGTTGCTCTCATCAGAGCTTTTCTGTTTTCCTCACTGAATCTTTCAGATGATATTTGAAGCTCAAGCAGGAAAACTTTCTCCACAAACGAGCATCAAGGTTAAGAACGTTGGCTTTATCAGCTGTCACGCCAGCTATTCTCAGTCATCAGGTGAAGTGTTCGACTACTTCTGCACAGTTTTACATCTCACCCAGATGCCTCAGAGCCCAAATGAAACTTTGGATGTTTTGGGAAGCAGAACTGTCCTGTAACTTTGAAGATGGACTGTGTGGATGGTATCAGGACAACAGTGACAACTTCGACTGGACGGTGCTCAGTGGGATGGACCACACCATCGGACCTGGTAAGCTCACAGTGGGGTTTTTCTCTTTATTCTTTTTTTCTTGTATTTATTTAGAAATAAACTCCCTCCGTCCCTCTTCATCAGGCTGAGATCCTGTCATTCAGATAGAACAACATGTCATATTCAGCATTTTCTCCTTCAGCTGGTTCAGCCTCAGTTCTTTTATATAAAATCATTATAGTCTCCAAACTCAGAACAGTTTCAGGGTAGTTGATGTTTTTTCGTGTATGGGGGGTGTTGACATTTTCCAGTGATTGGCAGAAAAATTAATTGAGTAAATTGGATCAGTGCAGCTTTTTTTAATGAGGATGTATGTCCACAGTGAATCTGTCCTTCTCTACAGAACCATGCCTTTGGCTTATGTTGAGCCATTTCTTGCTTTTTCTCTTTTATTTCTTAGGCAGCACCTCTAACACATCTGACCCGAGTCTCCTCCATCTTTTTCAGTTTTTCTCTGAAGATGTGGTGAATGTTGATCTGAGTTTGATATATTCTTGGTATTTCAGATCATGTTTGCAGCTAAAATGCTTGTGCCTTTTGTGTTGTTGGCTCCAGCCATGTCAGGTTAGCAGTTTGGTCCCAATCTGACCTTTTAAAAACAAATTATCACCAGAAAACAGATAAGACTCCTTTTTTTATTTCAGCTACAGGTTTTTTTTATTTCTGCTACAGGTTTCATTTCTGACCTTGTCCTGCCAATTTTTACCACTAAACATCTCTAATAACCAGTGATACCTTTATCGATACTCACAAATCTATACTTTGATATTTGCCTGTCAAAATATTAGAATTTAAGTTTTTTAGAATATATTAAAAAATATAACTTAGTTAATAGAAACTTTGTTTTCTCTTTTGAGGGTTTTGTTAAATAAAACAATGTGTGAGATCATCCCCACTGTTCTCATTTTTTAAAGTTTCACATGATCACAGCAGCCGATTAGATGTTACAATGATGAAGAAGATGATGATAACATTAGTGTCAATAATGATGACATTGTGTTTTAATATTTCTCTGAATTAATTCATATTCATGAGAACTATGTTCTTATAGGGTAAAAAATGTGATTCATTTAATGAGAATTTCTAATCTAATATTATCATTTTAAAAAGATTAAGTTTGGTTTTATTTTTATTTAATTCACTCATTGATATGTTTTATTAGTATTTTATCATTAAGTGTTTTTGGAAGTCTAAGTTCATAAGTTATTATTTATTTCATATTTCAAATATAGTATTAGTAGTGGTATTATATTGTTATAAATATCAGCTTGAATAAAAAATACTTTATCTTCTCTGGTGGTATTACGTTTAATTTAAAACAATCGTATTTTTGGACAGAAACATTTACATATTCAGATTTTTTTAGATCTAATGTTTGTGAATGTCTCTAGAACTACTCTGGAAAGGTTTATTTTGTTGAAAGAACAGATGTTAATCAGTGTCATTACCACTGAACTTTCCTGAAAACAATCCTCTTTGTGTTATTTGTAGGGACCAGCCTTTCTGTGGACATGTGGGAGCCTTCCCTTCGCGGTGCGTTTGGGCGCCTGCTGTCCTTCCCACAGTCCCCCGGTGATACAGATCACTGCCTCTCCTTCTTCTACAAACTCTACGGGCCAAACACAGGTGATCACATGGTAACCAAACTGCTTACAAATGCCTTGAGCTGTGTTTTTACATCTTTTTCCACCCAGGTGTTCTGAATGTGAAGCTGACCGATACCAATGGATATGAGATCATCCTGTGGACCTGCAGCGGAGCTCACGGCAACATCTGGCATGAAGCTCACTGCTCAGTGCCTCACCAGCTCACACGATTCCAGGTAAATTCTGCCCCCATGTGGGAAAACTGAATATCTCAGCAGCCTTAGGATGATCTCTCTCCTCCAAGTTCCAAATAATAAAAAAGACAAAGGTAAGATGAGCTACTCTGACGCGTCAACAGATGGTGTTTGAAGCAGTTCGGTCTGGTTTTGACGGGCAAGTGGCGATTGATGATGTGAATTTCTTGGCTGGTCCGTGCCCCATGCCAAGGATGTGCTCGTTTGAAGGCCAGCAGTGTGGGTACAGCAGCTCCGGTACGGTTAAGTGGCTCCACTGCAGCGGAACCAGCAGCCAGATGACTGGACCCAAAGCGGACCACACGCTGAAGACTGAACTGGGTCAGAATATTGTTGGATAGAAATCATTTCTGAACACATATAGATACAAATGAATTGTTCTGTTCTGTGTGCAGGTTTCTTTATGATGGTTCACACCGGAGCAAACATCCTTCCCCACGATGCTACATCAGCCCTCACCTCCACCGTTCGCAGAGGAACAGCTGCAGCGGAGTGCGTGCATTTCTGGTATCATATGGGAGGAGAAAGTCCTGGTGAGGCAGCTTTAAATGCTGAACAAACGCTTGGAAAACTGCAGTTATGTGAAAACAAAACACAGTTTCTAACTCTATGGTTTTACTGGATGTGATAAAAGTCACCTGGATCTTAGATTAAAACAATATCACGAGTCAAACTAAAATGCAGATGCAGTGTGTGAAAAACAAAATACCACAACTTCAGTAGCTTATAGATTCTCGTACTGCACAAAAACGTGAAGTAACTGTTTTCTGTATGAGGTTTTCTTTACAACAAAGCTTTAGAACCAGTATGGAGGTTTGCAGTACTTCAGCTCTGTTTAAGTCCCACCACAGGAATCCCACAGGTCCCACAGGTCCCACAGGTCCCACAAGTCCCACAGGTCCCAAAGGTCCCACAGGTCCCACAGGTCCCACAGGTCCCACAGGTCCCACAGGTCCCACAGGTCCCACAGGTCCCACAGGTCCCAAAGGTCCCACAGGTCCCACAGGTCCCACAGGTCCCACAGGTCCCACAGGTCCCAAAGGTCCCACAGGTCCCACAGGTCCCACAGGTCCCACAGGTCCCCCAGACTTGTTGTATGACTCTGGGTTTACCTGTCAGATTGGTTGCTACAAAGTGTGCTGATAGTGTTTGTGCTGAAAGTGTTTGTGCTGATATGCTGATGTTTAGATGTATATATACATGATGTGTATGTTTAGATTTAATGCATCATGTCTAAGCATCTCTTTTTTTCCTTATGAGTTATGTCAACATTACTTCTTTTCCTTTATGTCATGATTTAGAGTTTTTTGTCTTTATTTTTGTGTTTGCTGTTTTACTTTTTAGTTTATCTGTTCTGTGTTCTGTATTTCACCTGGTTATAGTTAATTCTTTTCACCTCCGTATTTCCACTTCTCCTCATCTGCGTTTGTCAGATCATTCGTCTTGTTTCTGTCTTTTTTTCAACTCGTTCTTGTACGGTGACAGTTATATTTGGATCAAACCTTATTCATATTCTCTTCCCTCTTGACACTTCAGCGCATCTAAACATGCTTGTTCTTTCCCATTCTGGTTGTAGTTATGAAGCATGTTACCCAAGCCCCAGAAAGGCTAAGATGTATATTATGGGATGTTTAAAACATGACAATCTGACCTTGGACCACTTCCTTAATGTCGCTTGTAGGTTTTTTCTTACGGTAGAATGATGTTGTCTGGATTGTGTGAAAATGATGAATGAACTTTATTGTCAACCAGCGTCCTGGCACAACCAAACTGGTTTCAGTACAAACCCAGTCCAAACAGGATTGGGTATCTTTTACAGGCAGATCGGGTCAGGAAAAAACACGTATAAGGATAAGATGAGTAGAGAAGAAACATGCACCGAACAGGTGTAGTTCAGAAATGCCCTTTTAGGAAATGAGCTGATGCAGCAACAATCCTTCTCTCCTCCTTGGCATCGTGTTAACGCACCTGTATGCTACAGACTAGCATACTGGCAGAACACCTGCTTTTATAGAGGTGATCACATGGATTTGTTTAGAAAAAAAGGGGCACTTATTTGCTATACAACTTGGTTGATTTTTTTCCTAAAATATTTAATGATATGATGAAATATTTAATGTTTTAATCTGATATTGTATTTATTTCTTGTGAAAGTCTCTGTAGATCATTAATGTAAGATTTCTTTTATTTATTATCCATTACTGTAAAGAAACCCTCCCAACTAAAAGAGGGACTAGTTACGTTCCGCATAGCTTCATCCCCTGAAAGTACCTGTCTGTGAACCCTGCAGGCTCTCTCACTGTGTATATGAAGCCTGTTGAGGGAGAGAGAGTGAAGATTTTCTCTGACAGCTTGAGTCGAGGGGATGTGTGGCGCCATGGTAACGGCAACATCTCCAGCAACCTTGTGGACTGGCAGGTAGAGTGTGGAGGCTGGAACAATTCTGAACTTCAAGCAGCAACCTTTTCATTTCAGACCCGCTTCATTAAACTGTTGTATAACCATAAAAAAGAAAGTATGAATTCAATTTGCATGTTCTGTTACTCACTGATGCCCAAACGGCGCAAATACCTTTAGATTCTCCTTCCACAATCGGATCAAACGTGTTTTAGAGATCATTATAAAAGAGCTTTGATAGCAAGAATGTCACGCCGGTTATTTAAGCTGAATTTGGTGAAATCTTACTTTGTAGTTGGAGTTTGAGGTGATGGGAGCTGGAGGCAAAGACACACACGTTGCAGTCGATGACATCTTCATTTCAGCTCACCCATGTGAAAGTCTAGGTTGGTATTCCCATCAGGTGTGAGCTTAAGTGCCACATTGTTAATTTACCTTCCCATCCAACACACAACCACACGAAGCATCATATAACATCTGTACTTACTGCTCCCATGTTTTTTGTTTTGACATCTCAGGTTCCACGTGCAGCCTGGAACGAGGGACGTGCAGCTGGAGCAACACTCAGAACCTCAATGTGGACAAACTGGACTGGGAGCTGACCAGTCCGGAGGCAGAGCGGCACTACCTCGTCCCGTCTGAAGACCACACTGTGGCCACGGAGAGAGGTGAACCCGAGGACAAACAGCATGGGAAGCACTTTGTTCAGGTGAAGTGACTTCATCTGCTCCTCTTCCTCTCAGGCCACTTTCTCTTCCTTCCGAGCAGCAACAGGACGGAAGCCAATCAAAACGCTCAGCTGCTGAGCCCACTCCTCCCCCCGACTAAAGGCACCTGTCTGAGGTTTTGGGCCTATAAACCTGATTCATGTAAGGATAAATAATCAACATATGTCTCATATGACATGTACGATCCATCATGTAGCTTTTTTTAAAAAACTGTGCAGCGGACTTCACGCTGAAGGTTTGGAGACTCTCAGGAAACCGTCTCCATCAGCTGCTGGTGGTGAGTGAGCTGCGGGAACCATGGAGACGCTTCGATGTGAACATCACCTCACCGGAGGAGTATCAGGTCAGATGCAGAGCACCAAACTGTTTATCCGAGCCGAGCGATGTCTCATCAGAGTGATACAAACGCATCCGTAACACCACCTGCCATCGTCTCCTGTTTCCGCTCCGTAGATTGTGTTGGAGGGAATCAAAGGAACATCAGGTGTCATCGCTCTGGATGACATCGAGTACACTGTTGGAATAAACTGTGCTGACCAGGCCACAGATTTACCATGTAAGAATGAATCATCTGAAATTCTGCTTTAAATAACGTTTTAATAGTAAATAATAATAATAATAACTTTTAAGTTTTTCTCAGGTTTTAGCGTATTTCTGCTGTTTAAGGTTGCTTTTCTGTGTTTGTGCTCCCAGTTTCTGGTTTAAAAAGAGAGGTACTGGTTTCATCAGATTTATTTCAGATTAAAGCAAAAGCAAGGCGGGTTTTTTTCTGTTGAAACAAAAAATATATAGTTACAAATGATCCACAAATAATCAAGAAAAGTAAAAAAAAAAAAAGCAACAAAAATCCCTTTTCAAATACATTTTTTAAAAAAATCACCTTTCTTAAAACTCAAAAAGAAAAAAAATATAATATCAATAATTAAGTTATTTTGTTACAATGGACATAAAAATAACTTTGAAATTGACCAAAAACTTGTTAAAATGAAGTAATTATAATGTTTTATTAACAGCAGGACATTTTAAACCGTTGTCGTTAAATATGTCTCATTTCCCAGGAAGAGTTTTTCTTTTTTTTCTTGTGGGGGATCAAAATAATACAGTAACGGCTGATGTCCTTATCGGAAATTAAACTATGGATAAAATCAGTAAAAACTAAACCTATAAAAAAAATAAATAAAGCCAATTTCAACCATCTTTAGAAGATATTTTATTAATCCCGGATGGAAGCTGAAAAGATGAAATTGTAATGATAAGAATTAGATTACTAATTACTATTAAATGGATTTTCCATCCATCATCTGTATCAAAGATTGCAGTTCAGTCACTGGGCAAGACGCAGATACTCCCCGTGTTGCCAGTCCATCACTGGGGAACACGCACACATTCACTCCTAAGGACACATTCAAACGACCAACACACATGTCTTCAGACAGTGGGAGGAAGACGGAGGACTCAGAGACACGAGGAGAACATGCAGACTCCACACAGACAGGCCCGAGTTGAGGCTCAAACTAGCGATCTGTGCGGCTGTGGTGCTAACCGTTACGCCACCGTGCAGCCATCAAATGATCTGTCTTTAAGAAAGCTGTAATGATTTTTCCATAACAATTAGAGAGACTGATACCATCATACAGATCATTATTCTTCTTGCTACTATAACTGGTTTGACCGATCATGGAGTGTGTTTAGTGTTGCACACACTGTTTTTTAGGTGAATTATGCAGTTTAACATGTCGTGTGTTGTTCTTTTGAGTTTGAATCAGCTTTATTTTAGCATTCAGAAGGTCTTTTCAGTTTACTTTAGTTACATTCCAGCATTTGCTACTTAATCAATATTAAATGCCTTTTTTTTTTAGAAAAAATAAAGTATATAAATTGAAAACTTCCATATGAAAAAAATCTGTATTTTAAAGCAACAGCAAATTATTTATCGTGTCATCATGCAATAGATCATATAGCTGCTGGTTTTTCATCTTAATATGTGTTTGATAAATATAAATTATTGACATCATCAAACAGTTTTTAACTAAAACTGAAACCTAAATGTTTTTCTTTCCTCTGTAGCTTTACACAAGGAAAGTAATGCAGGAGGAATTGCAGCATCTGTTATCGTGGTCCTGCTGCTGATCGGCACATTGATCGCCCTGCTGACCTACTACCTTAGAACCAAACAGAGAGCCGACGCCATGTCCCAGCCGATCTCCTTCTCAGCTGGTTTCAGTAATGAGACATATGAATCAGAGCTCACAGTAAGCTACGCTAACATCTAGCCTTTCCCCAAACCTTTTCTTCTTTTTCCTTCTTTTCTGTTGAATTAAAGTTGAATCACGTGCATTTCAGGAGGACCATGTGACCATTCCTGCAGCACAAAACCATCCAATGGAAGCCGGCTTCAATCACTCCTCTGTGAGTTCATACTTTTTGCATTTCATTTTTTTCACACACCCTTTGAAAACTATTCACATTCTTGCGGAAGTTTTATCAGAATAAAAGAGGCAAAGCTGCAGAGTGAAGAGATTTTATCTTTGGCCACAAAAGGGCAGCAAATACACTTCATGTGACTTTTCTTTCACACCCAGCAGCGATAAATTAACGCTAATAACATTATCTTATGTTTTCATGTACCGTGTAAATCCCTCTTCTTATCATTAGTCAGTTGATTTTAGCTAAACACTTCTGTTACCCACAATATTATATTCAGTTTTATACTTTAAACAGTCATTTATATCTGTTTATCTGGGAAGCATTACAGAAAACGTCCCCTTTTCAATGACAAGCATTCAGTTCTTCTCAAACAGCTTCATGGAAAGATTAAAGTTGCTCTGATGTCTCTTCCTGCAGCTTTCCGATGAGTTCAGAGAGAGGGACGAGGCGTGACACAGACATACTGGGGTGACCTGCCACATAATGGTGGCTTTTCAAAAATAAGGTGTCACCACAGCAGCAGAACTGCTTGTGTCACCTTCAGATCACACACACACACACACACACATTCACATGCACAAGTTCCAAGAAAAGTCCACAGATCTGGAGGACGCCTCGAGGGTCTTGATTCTCCCCCTGTGGACGGATGGAAGTCAGAGACAGGATGTTGTAATGTATCATGGGTGGAAATTAGAATAATGTTGAGAATCACATCGTAAAAGCAAAAAGGGAAGCTGACAAGCTAACATTTTGTATTTCTTCAGCTGCTTCATGCAACAGGAGATAAAATAATGTAGGAAATGCTGTGCTAGTGAAACATTTTCTAAACAGCAGCTGCATCACATTAAGCAGATGAAAAAATATTTAGATATCAGATTATTTTAATGGAGGAAACACAGAATTCTCAGTCTGAATGAGAGGAAACATAAGCACTTTGCTGATTAGGTGAGTTAATGTGTGTCATGTTCCCTGAAGCATCCCCAGCTGTGTCAGAAACCATGGCAACCACTACACAAATAAATATGTCTATCATTTCTGCAGCTTTTCTCCTCTTTGTCAAACCACATGATGTCAGAAAATTTCCTTCTAAGGTCTTGAAGTTGTTCTTTTATCATAAAAAATGCTTAATAAATGTGAAAGTCAGTTTAAGTGAAAGGAAGAAAAAAAGTGACTTTAAGAAAAACAGATGCCACAATAATCATGTATGTCATCAAAATAAGTTTTCCGGGTTAATTATGCTGCGTAGAGCATACTATTACAAAGTGCAACAATTTGCTCATCTAATAAACACATATCTACTTCTCAAAAATAAACATAGATGTTGAAATTATGCCGCAAGCTAAGTTGGACAAAAGCGAAGCCAGTCAAGTGCCAAAAATGCAGTTCACTCCTCATCCACTAGGGGCTCCAAAACACAGCAAATCCCCATAAAGTTCCATTTAATAGGTCAATTTTACCTTCATGACAACTGTGGGCGCGGGGGCAAAGTCCTTTTGATTGACAGGTTAGTAACCTGAGGTTACTAAAATCTGCGGCAAGAAAACAGTGTAGCACGAATGTGGTTTTTAGCTAGCTAACAGCGCATCTTAGCTTTAGCTCACCTGCTTTCATTAGCTGCATGGCTCCCGCTAGATCCACGTTAGCTCAATTAGCTCTTAGCTAAGACAGTTTAAGTTTGATAGACCAGCTTACAGCGCATCTCTGTGGTCAAACCTGAACGAGCTTTAGGCATTCATGTGGTGTTAAACACACCTGGCTCAAAACGCTGCATCCTGTAATGTTGCTGAAGTGTTAAACTTTATTTTATATAAAATAAAACAGCCTGATTTGTGGATTAAAAGCAGAATATATGCTTTAATATTGTTTCCATCAAATTCTCCCCATATATCATCTGAATTTTGCAGCTGAAACTGATAAATTCTGATGAATTTCCATCTTTTAATGTCCAGTTTTGTTGAGTTTGAGTTGTAGCCTCAGTTTTCTGTTCTTAGCTGACATTTATGCTCGATGAATATTTTTCTTCTTCAGAACATTCTCTGAGATGTAAAAATCCCAGATCAGCAGTTTCTGAGCTACTCAGAAGCCACTCAGATCCTCTTTGTGATGCTCAGTGTGGACTTTACGTCATGTAAACCATGTTACATCATGAAATGAATTATAATTTAACAGATTATCTGTGATGACTTTATGTCCTCGAGTTGGAAATTTTAGAAATAATTTCAAAGATTCCTCAATGAAATAAAATTGTTCCACCTTTTACTTATTCCTTAATAATAAAAATGCCATATGATGCTGCGGATTTGGATGAATTGTGCACGCGCCTGAATGGAAGCCCAAAGCCACGAGGACGCACTCATGCCTGTTCTGTCATTGGTGGAGGGGATGACGACATCATGGCGTCTCTACGGCAACATCCTCCGATGTCCCTCTCATCTGCGGTCTCTGGGGGAGGGCAGAGTGGGGGGGTCACTCCAATGAGGCGGTGCTGCGTTGTCATGGATGCAGCGCGAGCCAAAAGCCGTTTGCTGGAGTTGGAGTGGACAGGACGCAACGTGCTGCTGTTTATTCATCATCTCCAAAGGTCTCCCGTGCACTGAGACATCTCTGATCCGGCGGCGCGTGCGCGGCTGAATGGATCCCGCCGTGCTTATCTTCCTGCTGTACGTGATGATCGCGCACGAGCTGGTGTGCGGCTTGATGCAGCACCGCAGACAGAGCGACAAACCCCGCAAACGTGCCGCCGGACCTCTGCTGCGGTCAAGGTGTGTAGCTGTCTGCGCGCGTGCATGCGATGGAGAAAAGAATCACTCAGTGTGATTAAATAAAATCTGATCAATTAATGTTTGACCTGAATATTTGCTGACTTTAACTAAATTGGGAAGGAAATGACATTTTTTTGCTGTTACTGACAAAAAGAAGAAAAAAGATTAAATTAGAAAAACAGACAAAATGAAATCAGAATGCTGCGAAGTTCTTCTCCACGTAAACCACCTTTTTATCAAATCAGGGTTCATCTGGGTTTTGTCCAACAAAAGGAGTTTAAAATGTCTCGTTTCTTAAATGAACATGTGATAAAAGGATGTGAGTTTAATGATGAATGCTTCTTTTGATTGACAGATATGACCACCTTTCATACAAGGTTTAGGATTAGTTCAGGGCTCTGAAATGTTGAGAAAAGCCATTTTCCCCACATTTCCCACAAAATAAATGTAGTTTAGAGCAGCAAAACTTTTAACTCTAAAAATGAATGAACCAAACTGGTAAAAAGAGAAAATGCCAAAACTGCACATCACCAGAGGACAACAGCACCGTCTGATGCAAACCATCCACCTGAATGAGTCTGGAGCTGAACTGAAGTCGTGATGTTTGTCTGTTCTGTCCAGAGACACATCTCTAATTGAACAATTTCACATTTTCTCTCTGAACTCCAAGATGTTCTGAGATTTTATTGAATGTTTCTTTTGAGCATTCTGGTTTGTGAAAGCCGCTCTGCGTCCCATCTGGGTTGCAACGAAACCTGCTGCAGGGATTGGGTTATGGCGTTTTAATTCATGTGTTACTTTTAAATTTACCAACATCTTTTATCTCTCGGGTCAATGGATTGCTGTCATTGACACCTGAAAAACTCTGTAATTAAGTTTATCAGGTATTATGTGTTTGTTAGATACTTACATAGCTAACAGAATAAAATACATCACCATTATAAGATCACCTCAAAATCTGACTGATGGTGGAAAAATCGGGTGTGCTGCTGCGTTATGACCAAACTTCTCCACGTTTGTCTCAAATGACCAAATGGTATTCCAGAAATCTTGTGGTTTGTTCATGTATAACTTTGCAGGTCTAAGCTGTGCAGTTGGGTTGATAGGAGAGTTTCTCTTTTTCAATATTTCCATAATTATTTTTTTCTTTTCTAATCAAACTATAATGAAATGAAACATGGTAACTGCAGAGCTGACAGGGCCAAACTTCCTGGAATATCTTGGAAGCTTGAAAGTTGTCACATGTTTTCCGTTGTGACCCATCTGCAGCATCAAAACAGCCCCAAATCATTGCTGATGTCTTTTTTTCTTAACGCGATAACACACTGAGGATCAATCAATAAAATGTGATCAGCAGAAGTTTGCCGATAATCACCCTCTTGTAGTTTGTATTGGCAGGATTACTGATCATGCAGCCGTGTGAGAGAACATGTTGGCTTTGCTAATATTGTCACATACAAAGAGGAAAAGCAGAAATAAAAAGTTTGCATAATGTTGAAAGAGTACTCATCCAAAAAAACTTATAGAGCCTAAAAACAGGACACCGTCTGCAGGGTTTGCTTCCCCATTAACCCGTTTTGCTTCCCCCGCAGCGCCCGGGTGTGTCAGGGAGTGTGGAGGACGAGCAGCCAGTCGGGACGGTCCAACAGGGGGGAGAGGGACTTAAGGAAAAGCGGTCGCATCGTGAGAAAAGCATAAGGAAGAGTTTACATGGACACATGCAGTTTGGATGTTTGCTGGAGCGTGATCAGGCGGTTCGATGGTCTGCAGGTCTGATCCTCTTCATCACACCTTTACTTCAGCTGCTCTTCTGGATATTTAAACTCTTTACTTCCACGCTCATAAAGTCGTTGACGTTTTTATCTGAAGGCTTTTCTGAGGAAACAGAGGTTCAAACTGCTGATGGGAGAAGCTGAAAAAGAAAGGCGGTGAATGTCAGACAAAGGACCTTCCACAGATATTAGTTTTTTTTTAATGTTGCATCACCAAAATGTTCCTTTCGCACATTTTTTACGCTTGAAGAAACTTTAAAGTAAGAAGCATCAGCTGTTTATTTTAATTTGGTTCTCATTTATTAAGCATCACACAGTTATTGTAAATACTTTGTTTTGTATTTAAGTTGTTTCTTGTGTAATTCTGTGTATTTCAGTGTTTTTTCAATATCAAAGAAATGTTTTAATGAACTTATTTGTAGCAAGATGAAATGGTAAAAGCTGATCTTGTTTCTTAGAAGGTGGTTTATGTGAATCTTTTTTAACATTTAAGCAATCAGCCACACAGTTCAGATATGTGCACACTGCACAACGGAGGATGCAGCACACACAGATCACGTTGAGCTATTCATGTTTTCTGCTAAGAGCTTTTTCAGAACAAAACATTTTGCACAAAAAAGAAAAAAATGAGTCAGTTATGTCTCCTGTTTAATACCATAACGTGTTGTGTAATATATTATTGGAAAGTTTGATTGATCAGCTTTACAAGGATAAATGTTTATGTGGTGCTCCCCCAAAAAGCCTCTGCAACATCCTCCTGTCAATATTCACTTTTGCTATGAGTTTGTTGGTAGACTGGGTGACAGTAAGTGGAAACAACATACACTGGACATTTTTTCTATTTTCTTCTTTTTACACTGTGAGCATGATGTAGAGGATCCATATGTAGCCACAACAGCTCAGCATATTGTTTTTTATTGCATAAATCAGCAACAGGGTAATTCAAAGCATTTTACCGAAAGATTGAAACATTAGAAAATAAGAAAAAAGGAAGAACATGAGATAAAACTATTAATTACATAAAAACAATATAATGCTGGGCAGTGTCACATACAGCACCCCCATTCTTCAGACTGGAGGTCACCCAGCATGGTTATGCTGGTTGCTCTGTCTGCACTCAGTGGGATTGATGGCTGGACTCACGGCCGCTCTTCACATTGTCTAGGTCACCACTGGGCTCCGGTATCAGTCTGGTTCCAGTGGAACATCTGTCACCACTTACTCTACCCGAATCTCCAAATAAGTAAGAACATTAAAAGCTTTACCTTATTGTAAAGTTGACTTGTCAAGTTTTCCTGTGACTTTTATGCTAACCTATTTATTTTTCACAGATGAATTATAAATGACAAAGAAATGTGTGTTTGTGAAAAGCTGCTCACTGCAAAGTGATTTAAGTTCACTTAAAATAAGTTCTTTGTTCAGATGTTCATTGTATGTAAAAAAAAATCAGAAGTTCTTCACTTGAATCACAAGGCTTGAATGATAAACAAGATATTTAAAAATATGAATAAGTCAGCAAATAAGCAACAATAACGTTATAAAAATAAAAATAAAAAGGCAGCAAAGATACAGAATACTCTTGGAGACCGTTTTTCCTGTCAAGGACGAGGACACTGGTTTGTTTAGATTAAGAAGAATATAAATTTAATAATGAAGATAAAAGAAGTTCAACATACAGTTAACATTGAAACATGAAGG
>JBAMHX010000021.1:20690215-20710126 GCA_037177515.1 Pseudomugil tenellus
GCCTTATAGTCAAACCTTTCAGCTAGACATTAATTAAGAGCAAGGTAATTAAGTTAATACATGAAATTCCTCTACACTCTGAACACACATGTCTCACTTAGATGGAGCAGCAGAAGAGCACCACAGATAAGGACAGGAAACTGAGGCTACAGCAGAAGCTGGAGAGACGGTGCTGGTCTGATGAGTCTCCATTTCTGCTCCATATTCTCATGGTAGTTTGTCAGAAACAATCTGTTTGCTCGTAGCGTGATGATATGGGGGATTTGGATACTTTGGCTCCTTTTTACCGGTTGAGCTGTTTAAACACCACATTCTACCTGATCATTCCTGCTGACCATTTTCTAGCCATCTTCCGATGCCTTTTATTTTAATGCAGCAAGCAGCTGACAATGACGATGAGTTCACTGCACTCCAACGGCCTCCACAGCCACCACATCTCCATCCAACCAGTGGAATGGAACATTCTCATCATGGATGTGCAGCAACTGTGTGAGGCTATCGCCCCTATAAGGAGCAGAATCTCTGAGGAATGTTTCCACCATCTCGTTTATTCCATTACACCAACATGTAATGCACTTCTGAAGGAAAAGGTGGTCTGACTTGGCACCTGATAAAGTGGCAGATGAGTATATAACTTGAAGTCTTATCCAGGAACTTTAGGAAATCATAAGCAGTGAGTTTTGTAAATGCTTTCCAGCAAATGCTTTTTGATTATACTTACTGAGAAGCCATTTGTGATGTGTAAGCTCGTGTCGCAACCCTAATACAACCATCAGGTTTGGGAACACACCCTGAAGAAAAGACCAAAGAGAACTTGCATTGCCAGTTATGCCAATAACATTGCCAACAATTTAGAGAATTTTTTTTCAGATTACATCTGCTATTATTATCTTTATTTCACGTCAAACTTTAGAAGATGCCATTTACAGAAAGTGAAACAAGTGTTTCAAGTGCTTAGAAAGAGAGATTTACCGGCCAAACCAGTTTCTACACTCTTAAAAACATCTCCAGCACCACTCCATCTATGTGATGATGTGTGTTTATGACTGATGTGATTATTTGTGTGCTTTCGAACCCCACATGGGTCGTGGTTACCTTATTTTTGTGTTTGGCAGCTATTACCTCCCCATAATTCATATTCCCTCCCAGTAACTCCCATGTGACTGCTCCTTTTTCTGTAGGAGTTGTTGAATTTCTGCCCCCCGCCTGATCATAATGCAGCTAATCTGATGAGAAGTTAACATCCAAGCAGCTTCTTGTCTTTTAATTGTGTTCAGTGAGCTGGTTAGATTCTCTGCTCAGCAAACACAGCAGATGGCCTCAGCAGCACAGCTGGGTGCTCATTGTTACCCCCACACACACACACACAAGGAGTTTAAAGGTGCCTTAGCTGTTACTTGGTTTTGCTAGTTTATTCTGAAATAAGATACAAAAGTGAAGTCCAGGAAATGCACATAACACTTTGTTTAAAGCATCTAACGAAGCAGTAATGAGTCAAATCATATGAAGTGTCAGTGCTTGAAGAAAGCTTATGCAGCAGAAGAGAAACCAAATGAGACAGAGAAAACCACACCTACAGCTCCAGAGATACTTTTTTTTTATCCTGATTACGTCAGCGACACGTTTGTGTGTTAACAGATTGTTTGTGTTCTGTTTAAATGCTGCTACCAGGTTGAAGATCATCACTCTCACTGCTGTCTGGTTCACATTTCCACCCACTCCAGTTGAAACTCCAGTTCACACAGTAAGTACATTTAACTGATGTTATTGGGGGGGTCTGAAATCTGTCATTTTAGTCAAAGCTGTATTTAATATCCAGAAGTTAACGTTTAATGGAGGAAAGACACATGTTTGAATTATAATAGTTCTAAATAGAGTTTTATGAGCACAACTGTACAATAGATGTGTAAAAAAACATAAGAGAGCATAAATCTGACAAGTTTGACCTACTGGTTGCTCGTGTTTTACCAACAGAAACACTGAAGTGGCAAAACTACCCATAATAGAGTCAATCCTGTTAGACATCTTGTGTTGGAACTCTTCCTTCTTTTATTCTTCTTTAAAAGAAAAACAATCAAACTAGACTTTTTCTTTCGCTTCATCGTTATTAAATATCTATACATATCATATGATGCACCGTCCCACGGCCGTGGCTCTATCTGATGCATCTGGAATGCATTATAAGTCCAAAATGACAAAAGACAAGTAATTATTCCGGCTACAGAGACGATTGGTGAGACTCAACAGTTGGTATGAATAAGGAAGCAGAGAGGTAGCTGAGGATTAAGCAGGCTGAATGCAGAGAGGAATCAGATTTGGGATAAGATGGAAGTGAATGTATGAAACATCCTTACAGGAGGCAACAAACATCATCTCTGATTAAAAACACTCTCTGACTGCTCTGGCTGCAGGCGAACATGGCATCGCTTTCACTGAGCTCTCGTCTCAACAAGGTGGTACGGCAGCACTACATGAGCCTGCCTCAGGGACAGAAGTGTCAGGTCACCTACATCTGGATTGACGGCACTGGAGAGGATTTCCGGTGCAAGACCAGAACTCTGGATGCAGAACCGACAAGCATCTCGGGTAAAACTCTTTGTTACATCTATGTCAAAAACATGAAATCCAGAAATTATACAGGGTTGTTGAATTCAGTTCATCTTAATTAATGACAGTCATCTCAAAATACTTTAAAAGAATCAGTCCATTACAGTCTAGTTCAATGTAATCACGTTAAAATTCAAATAAATTAACTAATTTATAATAACAGTGTTCAGGTAAGACAGTTTATAAATAATGTAAATGTATGTATTTAATTTGAATTTTGAGGGTTTGACGGTTAAAGCTTTGGTGCATTACACGCTCAAATGAGAGTGAAAATAAAAACAGCACTTCTCTTTTGTAACCCAGTCATTCACATTTTATATCATCTTTGATAAATGTGTACATTTCAAGAAGCAAAAAATTTGTGAATAGTTAGAAGAATTCATATGAGTCATTTCTTTCCACTCCGTAGCGGACTTAGAACAAACAGAAATATGTAAAGCATTATGCACAATACAGTGAACTGACGGGAATTGAGTTGACTGTAGTTTAAACTGCATCACTACAACTTCATTCCTTTTGATTTCTGTATCAATTACACACACGTGTCTGCCAAGTTTCCGCCGCATAACAAGAGAAGGATTAACGTTCATTTGAAAGTTCACCTGCTTCCCGTCAGATATTCCAGAGTGGAACTTTGATGGCTCGAGCACCTACCAAGCCGAGGGCTCCAACAGTGACATGTACCTCATTCCCGCACGCATGTTCAGGGACCCGTTCACTCTGGACCCCAACAAGCTGGTCCTCTGCGAGGTTCTCAAATACAACCGCACACCTGCTGGTATGTTCTCTTTCTCTTTACTTTCTTTCATGCTTTTCCTCTTGGGTTACTGTTCAGTGAGGTCTGGAAAATAAGCCGTGCGGCTTTTTTGTCTCTGTGAATAAGAATCGAACCACAGAGCGAGCTGCAACAAGGTGATGGAGGAGGTTAAAGAGCACCAGCTGTGGTTTGGCATGGAACAGGAATACACGCTATTTGGAGTAGATGGACATCCTTTCAGCTGGCCCCCAAATGGTTACCCAGCACCCCAAGGTGGGTCACCTCTTTTTGCACAGATTTTACAGGTGCTATGTCTTACGAGCTTCCTGCTCTCCATCTTTAAGGTCCTTATTACTGTGGCGTGGGGGCCAACAGTGCTTATGGACGAGACATTGTGGAGTGCCACTACAAAGCCTGCCTCTACGCTGGGATCAAAATCTGTGGCACCAACGCGGAAGTTATGCCATCTCAGGTACCGTCCCACCACCACACAGTGAAAAGCAGCGTTCCTAATGCCAGCGTTACTAAAGTCAGACTGAATTCGTCTTTCTTTCTGCAATACTTTTGTCTTGTGAACTTAGTGGGAGTTTCAGGTGGGCCCCTGCGAAGGTATCGAGATGGGCGACCATCTGTGTGTCGCTCGCTTCCTGCTGTACAGAGTGTGTGAAGACTTTGGGGTGGTGGTAACACTCGACCCCAAACCAAAAGAAGGCAACTGGAATGGTGCTGGTTGTCATACTAACGTCAGTACCAAGAAGATGAGGGAGGAAGGCGGACTGCAGTGAGTGAAGTTTGTTTAAGGGCAGATTCAGAAAAGAGGGAGACTTTTTTAAGATACTTCATGGAAAACTGTATGAAATATAATTTTACCTGAAGGTTTTAAGGTACCCAGATCCTCGCTTTGTAGTCGATAACATCCAGAAAACATAAGATCTGAGCTTCTTTGGGCTGGTGTGGTCTTAAATGTGATCTCAGGCAAGATATTTGGCCACTTTCTGATTTTTTTTTTTTTTTTTTTGCGCCATAGGATTTAGACATCCACAATGCTCAAATATTCCACACCTGTCAAGTTTCCTGGGGCAGAGAGTAATCTAGTCTGCCAAGTTTTGCTTAGCATCAAATGCCCAACAGCCACATTCTCATCATACTCCCACCTCTGTGCTTCCCTGACAGGATTCATTTAGTATGATACTCCCAGGCAGGGTTCTAGTACACACTAACAGAAAGTTGTTTCCATTATACAGACAGCTTCATTACAGACGTTCAGATTTCCATTTAATACTGACTGCCAAGTATGTGACAGCAGCAAACCAATTACTGTAAACATATTTGAATTGAGGCCACTGTAGTTTAAATTGCATCACTACAACTTCATTCCTTCTGATTTCTCCTGCAGTTAAGTCTTCCTGCATCACGAGTCGACTTAATACGACTTGAAGTTAATTAATTTTCTCTCCCTGTTTCTTTGATGAAGCCATCACAGAAACATGGAGAGATACATTAAAAATACCAAACTCAGAGAGTCACATGTGTAACTGTCTTCAAAATCCCTTAATTCAGGACAAAAGGATGCAGAAAACTATTTATTCCTCTGGTTGCAGGTATATCAATGAAGCCATTGGCAAACTGAGCAAAACCCACAAAAAGCACATCAGAATGTACGACCCACATGGAGGCAAAGACAACATGAGGCGTCTGACGGGTCTGCACGAAACCTCGAGCATTAACGATTTCAGTTACGGAGTGGCGAACCGAGGGGCCAGCATCCGCATCCCACGGCAGGTGGGCCAAGAGGAGAAAGGCTACTTTGAGGACCGGCGGCCCTCAGCAAACTGCGACCCATACGCAGTAACAAAGGCCATTGCATACACCTGCTTGCTTTGGTCAGAAGAAGAAGAGAGCTGTGATGAAAACAGTCATGTATAAATATGGATGCATTAGTGGAAACAGCCTGTGGACAGCACAGGCTGACCACACATACTTTATTAATATCAAACTATATCTGTTTAACCTTTGGATAAGTCACAAGGAGATATATCCCACTGCTAGTATATAATCACGTCCTGCCATTCTTCCAATCAGTAACTCTGTCCAACATAATGCTGATTTTGTAATAAAACTGTCCTGCTGCTTGAGCTGTCTATCGATGTCTATATCTGCCAAATAATTATCCACAACAGGCCTCAAAAAGCCTCGAAAGCAGTAAATAAATTTGTGCTTTGAAACTCAGTAGCATACATGTTTATTTCTTTCTCATACTATTCATATTTATAAGATCTTTAAAAATATTACATAACAAGAAAGAAAATATGAGAATTGTTTAAGTGTAATACAGCAGAAAAGATTTTTTCTTCCTGGGAGTGCTCAAGTTGGCAGCATGAGACACAAAACCAGATATTTAAGAGCTACTTTAAATGACACAGGACCTAAAAACAACCAAATCCAACACACATCTCTTCCAGTTAAAAAAAAATCTGCAGTTTTTCTTACAATTAAGCTTGAGGTTGATTCAATGTATAAAGAGCACATTAAAAGAAATCAGAAGTATATAGAAGTCTAAGTGGATTTGCTTCAGATTCTTTCCCAAAGTCCAAAATCTGGAATTGAACTACCAACCTTCTGAATGATGGATGCAAGAGTAGCAATCCTGAATGTAATGCATATTTAAAAAACTACAATAAAACAAAGATGTTGCCCTTTTTAAAACTTTAGGAAAACCATTGCCAGAAAACAAACCACATATTTATCTCTACTTACTCTTGTCCACCATTTTCTACAAGGATAACCGTTCCCATAATCCACTGCGTAAAATGAGGCGGAAGTTGGTTTTCCCATCCATCTACATTTGCAACAATCATTAACTAGTACTTTGTTTACTTTGTTTTTAGTGAGCGTGTTGATGGTGATGAACTCTAACTATAAAAGCACAGAGGCTTATAACTGCATAGTAAAAAATATAGAGAAGAAAGGAGAGAAGATTTACTGTTTTGAAAGCTGAAATAGAGCCAAGTAAACACACTAAAAATCTAAACATTTGCCATGGGTAATGATGAGAGAGAATATGATGGAAATTGTGGACAGTTCCTGTATGATTGTTTTAAAAAGTACAAAATAAAAGATACTTCATGCACTTATAATCACAGAACTTACGAAGCTCTTCTTGTTGCACTGCTGCAGGTGGAAGCAGGTGTCTCATCAGCCGCATCATGCTAACTAGTTAGCCTTCGCCTCTAATTTGCTGGTGATTGTTTGTAGCGCAGATATAATTCTGGATCTGGATGCAGCTCTGTCGGTTTCTGATCAACGAAATAATAAGAGCAGACGAAGATCCTCTTGGGGGTCGCATACGCTCGCATCGTCTTGTGACTGACTATGGTCGTAACATACTCCAGTCATAAAATCTTTACGTTTCCGTGAGTTGTGTATGTTTCCAACAACAGCACATGTCGTCCCAGAAGACATTTGTGTGAATATATCAAATCAAAGCACACTTTTAAAGTAGACTGTTGTGCTTGCTAGTTAGCGAAGACTGAAAGTTTCCACCACTTTCCTGTGGTGGAAACTTTCTGACCAAGCTGCAACTTCCAGTGGAAAAGAGTGAAGTCTATGCGTAAGTGCCAAACTTTGCAGTTCTTCCTTTATCCACTAGAGGCTCTAAACCAGGAAAATCTCCATAGAATCCTATGTTTAAAAAAAAAAACTACTTCACAGCAGAAATAAACATGTTTACAACCGGGTACAAAACATTTTAGGTTAAATAGTTCGAGTTTATCTTCATGATAACTGTGAGAGGGGTGCATTTCTCATAAATCATCTTAACTTTGGTGTTCTTTAAAAGCAGGTTATTTTGATTGACAGATATTTAGAACCGGTGGCAAGATGGCAGAGTGAAGCCAATGTTGCCAATTTAGCAACGTTATTGCTATGCTTAGCAAGCTTTCAGACCCCCCTAGCAACTTCAAAAGGCAATTAGCAACAAATCTAGTGACTTTTTCTGGTGTTGGAGACTTTTTTGTAGGCGTGTTTCTTTTATGCCTCTTCTGCATCCAAAGGCAGTAAAAAGATGCTTGGTCCTCATGCAGCACCCAGCTCCGACCTCCCAGCTGCAGTCAGAGCAGATGAGAACCTCTGCTCTATGAAAAGACTGAAAATGGAATGTGTAAAGCTGCTACTCCAGATATTATCAATGTTACAAATGAAAACTGTGAACACACCATATAAAATTAAATGTACTGTAAAATGTTGTAGACCTCTAATTAAAAACCAAACTACACTTAACAAAACCTCAAATAATAAAGAAAATATTCACACAAGATTTTTATATTCTAAACACATTTAGCGTGTCATAGTCTATCATCAGTGATGCTTCTCCCAGACATCAACTCCGACAGCATCAGGTTGGCAACACTGAGTGTAGCACAGACACGGGTTTTAGCTGGCTAACAGCAGAGTTAGCATTATCCCACCTACCACTGGAGATCGATTTGGTCTGAGTTAGCTCTGTTAGCTCTGTAGCTTGGAGCTTGATAAACATCAATCATCCACCTCCTCGCTCACCTCCCCTCTCAGCTCCAGGTATTTGAATCTTTTTGTATTTTACGGCACACGTGACGCTGCCAAGATGGCGGCGGTAGGAACCGCCCAAAGAACTTCACTTTTGCTCTTCAGAAACTTACTGGGAGGTTTCTTTTATATGCAGTCTATGATTCTGATCATTTATAGCAGTATGTATCATCAGTTAGATTATCCTATTGCACAGAAGATGAAGCCTCGGTGTAAAATGTTAACGGACACAGAATACAATAGTTTGTAAATCTCATCAACCTAAACTATATTTTCAATATATACAATATAATCTATAATAGATTCCAGAATTAAAGATGAGTTGAGGTTCACCAAAGCTGCTTCTCAGGTGAAGTCCTGCAGGCTGAAGAGAGAAATGATTCAACTCAAAATCAAACATGTTCATTGTTATTTTTTTAAAAATATATGTATTACCGTAAATATTTTCTGCACTGATTCTGGTCTTTATTTTTCATTATTAAATTAAAGTTTCAAAACTTTCCTTAAATGTTTTTGTGACTTCTGCTAAATTTTGTTTCCTTGTTGAATCAATTAATCCATCAGTGTTTGATCAGAAATGCTGCAGGACTATACAAACACATCTGTCTTTCACTTGTCCACAGGGTGGAGCAACTGCACCAGTCTCCATGCACACTGCAGCTACCTCACTGGCACTCCACTGCACAAAATAAACTAGCAAAACTACCAGCTCCTCAAATACTGATAAAAAATATAACAAAATATCACAAAAGGATAAGAATATTTTAATAAAAAAAATCCTTAAAATCGATATAAATAGACAAGTTGTTTTAGATGTTTGCAGGTGAGAAATGAGTGAAGTAATTCAGTCATAATGCTTGTATTATTGGCATTAAGTCATGCAAGCGTGATGGATGGTATACCTGACATATTCATGTTACTACTGAACACATAATCTGCTCATTTGCAGCTAAATGATTAAATATTCACACATCTGAAGACCGGATTATGCCCGATAAAATGAATAAGACTAAATTAGAAGCCCCCCTCGTATCAGATCCCACAGATATAGACAGTCTTTAGGAAGTGGTGTTTGTTTGTTGTCATGGGAACATTTAACATTTACTGAGACAATTAGCACCATTAACAGAAAATTAAGTCGAGAAAGAAGAGATTGAATGTTTATTTGCTTTGATCTTTTGCTTCTTTGTAAAAGCTAATTATTAATGCTGCATAATGAACCAGCTGCAGTCAAGAAACATTGTTCGTCAAGCACTTTGTGCTCAGTGGCAAGTAAATAAGTGCACTGCAACGACTGACACTGCTCATCGGCAGGAAGTGCAATCATAGACAGGAAGTATCCTTTCAGAGACAGGATGTATGCAGGAAAGGTACTGTAAAGGTTTTGCTGAGAAAAATGGATTGATGTTGTGTAGCAGTCACAGTACAACTCAGCTACAGAGGGGCATGAAAGTGAGGAACAGCCTGAACGTCAAAATATTTTCATTTTACTCATTTGAAGTAAATAAAAAAGTTTTTTTTAGGAAATAAACAGCTTTTTCTTCATGCGTTGTATCCGCCATAGCACTTTAAGTAATCAGAAATAGAAATATAATGTTGCAGGGTCATGTGTAAAAACACATTTATGGTCAGATGTGATCTGCTGCTGATGCACAGATAGTTTTAGTATTTTTACTGGAGGGTGTTAGTATTTACAGTGACTATTGTAAATACTAAACTATGACCATTAAAGGCACAAGTGGTAAAAATGGTTCATGATCTCAGTTTTTTTATGTTGACAATCCATAATATAAATGTGCTAAACATAAATATCTTATTTCTGTTCCAGTTTTCTGTACCTTTATGTACCGTTATGTTTATTTACTCTTATCACCACCAGACTGCGACGGCAGGAGCAAAAGGACACTGAGAATCTGAAATTATCCCCCCGCTATGGTTTTGTGTAGACTGGAGCTGCTTCTGCATTTGTATATTTTCATACATGCAAAGCAAAGAATTTGTGTGTTTTCACAAAGTTTCTCATCACGTTTTTTTTTTGGAAAGTACCACAGAGATACAGCTTCCAGGATGTTAACAGACTGTATTTTGTTTTGCATGTTATTGATTTCAGGGAATTAAGAACCTTTTAATCTAATATTTTAGCTTAAATAGATTATTTATTTTAAAAAAATACTTTATAATAAATTTCACAAATTCCTCCTAAAACATCATTAACAAGTATATATTACTACAACATAATTGCTTTCAGCATTTCTTATGACATATATGTATATATGCACTTATTATTTACTTGTTTTGGGTAATTAGAATAAATATACACTTCAAATATGGATAAAAACGACCAAATTTATATTTAAACTG
The DNA here is from genome assembly GCA_037177515.1 of Pseudomugil tenellus. Classification (NCBI taxonomy): domain Eukaryota; kingdom Metazoa; phylum Chordata; class Actinopteri; order Atheriniformes; family Pseudomugilidae; genus Pseudomugil; species Pseudomugil tenellus. Next base: position 20,700,504 of record JBAMHX010000021.1, read on the forward strand.
TACAAATAATAATATAACTAAATATTTTTGGATCTTAAGTAAACTTTTGGTTTATATGTTGACACGAGTGATGACCACAAAGCTTTTGAGCATCTTTAATCCCTGCCGGTGAAAATGACGTCACATGTCGCTATGAGGGAGGAGGAGAGAGGGAGGGCTCGCGCGGCAGCAGGTGAGAGCGCAACAGCACGGACACAGAGCGGAAAGGAGTCATGGGGAAGCTGCAAGAATTTGACATCACTTTTACCAACAACAAGGTGGTTTACGGTCCGGGAGAGTACATAAGCGGCACCGTGAAGACACGAACCGGCCACGCGCTGCCGTATAAAGGTAAGCCTCGCGTGCTTTCAGCACACTTTCAACAACAGAGGACAGGAACAGTTGATTGTGCCAGCGTGTCCCCCACCGCCTGGCTCAGCGGAGCGCGCGCGCACGCGGAAGGGTTTCATGGAAATAAACTTTTGCCTCGCAACGGAGGAGACAACGAGCCGGTTTTCTGGTTGTTTCCCAGTCTATGTACTGGTTTGTTTGTTGTGGGTGTTGTTGGGAATTTGGTGAGGTCTGTCGCGGTGCTGCGTTGGGACTAAAGGGTGGGGAGAAAAGCAGAAAGCCGTTCCGCGCGAGACCGTTTTGGCTTCCGTTAGAGTCTGTACACACACCGTAACATGTTGCTTCCTTCTCTGCTTTAAACGTCGCAACACTGCGACTTAAAACGCTCATTTATTGATACATATATTAAATAAAGGTATATTTTCACATCTAAGACCCATAATCAGGTAAAAAGTTATTGTTCTGGTTAAATATGGGTGAGGAACTAGATGGAGGTGAGCTGTCAGAGTGTACAAGGAATCCATTGTATGCAAGTGATCCTTGTGGGATTCTCCTGATAATAAAGGACGGCTGTCTTTATCTGAAGCACCTCTTCAGTGGGAGTCTGGCATGATCTCTGTAAGGAGTGTTTAAGGAAAGTGAAAAAATAAATGCCTGGCTGCAGAGACATTATTTCACATCAGCACTGACACAACTTTCTGTTTCACAGATTTCTAGGGAATGATAAACATCTGTATTCTGGATGGTGAGATCACCTTCCTGTTCCCATTATCTGACCAGACAGAGATACAGTAAAGGTCAAATCTGATCGGCATCATGCTCTGCTTACAGCAGCTGCTAAATTAAACTCACACACACAGCAGGTGAGCTTCTTTAAGTTGGATGAGCAGCTTAATCAAAACAATAAAAATGCTGCAAACTTCATCCTGTTAAGCTTTAAGCTGTTAAATAAAATGATTCAAAGGATTTTTGTTTAAAGCAAATAGCCTTGTGTCATCATCAGTACCATGTGCTGAATCATAGAAATGTTTAGAGTCTACATTTGTTTCATTTTTAAAATAAAAAAGCTGTTTTAAAGGTTTTTTTTTCCATTATATATGGTGTCTTAACTTATTTGCAAAACTATTTCATCGTAATGGCACTAAAGCTGAATCTTCACTGCACCCGTTATGAACTGTATGCATGATAACCCGCTGACATGTCGTCTTATCAGCAGCATCAGTAGATGATTCCACTTTTTGTTTCTTAAGAAGAGAGACTGCAGTACTATTTGTCTTCTTCATATAAATATGTATATGTTGCCTCCTTTTTTCTTATGTATTTGATGAAAAATGTCTGATTGAATCAGATGATCTCGATAATCATCTCAATAATCTTGTGGCCATTTCCTCAAACCGTACATGAAACGGCAAGAATGATGCTGATTAACAGCAGAAATAATTATGGGACCATTAATTTTGGTTTGTTTACAGTTTCACAAAAGGAACGGCAACGAATGACTTTTAACTGCAGAGTTTTTCTCCTCGCTTTTTCATGGTGCAGATGAGCAAGCCGCTGCCTTTACTGTCGGACTGCGGTGCTGCTTAAATTAAAGTTAGTCTGCAGCATTTCTTCGGGTTCAGCCAGCTGTTTCTGCTCTCTTTGCTTCTGTACCCATGAGACCTGCTGCTTCCTGTCACACAGATGCAAAGCACCTACACAAGAAAGTAATCCAGTTTAGCCAGTCTAGTTTATTTTCTTGTAACAGGACTCTACATGAAATTTTAAAAAACTGTAAAGTTTTGGCTTGAGTGTTTCCTGTGCGTTGGTACCAATGTACAATGAGATTTCAGACTGTTGCCAAATGGAGCGCAAAGAAGAGCAGAAAAAAGTACAAGAAGTGCATCAAAAAAGATTTAACGGGCTATATAAAGAAAAATATTTACAATATAGGCACGTCACGATTACGTTTTCATTGATCTAGTTTCGGGCTGGCGGCAGAAGTAGCTACACATCCGCCGCTGCCATAGAAGAGCGTAGCGTCATCTGGTTTTACAGTTTCACCTTTTCACCTTTTCACCTTCGTGATTGATGAGCATCCAGCGGCAATCATTAATTCTTTCATTAATTCCAGTCTTAAAAACCTTCCGTGTCTCCTTATCAACTGTCACTCCTTTTGGTGCACATCGCTGAATTGAGTTGCTGTGCAGATGGTCGTAGCTTTGATAAACAATAAACCTCCTTGCTCATAAAAGTCTGGTAGACCTCCATCAAAGCTGGAAAATTATGCAACAATAACTGTGAAATGGATTCACTAAAACATCCGCTCTGTCCGATATGCAGCGTGTGTGTTGTGGACTCGCAGCAATCGGACACACATTCTGGTAGTCAGCTCGTTTCAGCCTCATAAATGTCCATGCAGGCTTCAGATCAGTTTTACATAAGTAAAAGCCTTTACTTCCATTGAGGTCCTTTAACAGGAACTTAACAGATGCGGACGGAAGATCGTAACTCCGTAGGAAGCATAGTGAGTCATTTGCACTTTAGTATAAAACTTCATGAACATGTCCAAACAGAAAAAATATATATCCATCCAGCGTTCTGTAAGCTTTCAATGCTTCGGCTCTTTACAACCCAGGAGTGTGTATTAAATATTTCCACATGTCACCATTCTGCACAAGGGGCCACTTCCACATATTGTCCCACTGCTTTCACAAACTCTGTCCGATAAATGGTCAAGATATTATTTTGCTTTTAAGCAACTTGATTTTTGCCTCTTTGTAAGTTCCATCGTGTAAACAGTACGAGTAATGCCGGTTACGGCGTGTCTTCTGCCGACAGCTAGTGCGCATGACCGGGATTAACCAAATGTAAACAACAATCTATGTGTCTATAGACATGAAAGTAAGAAGCACAGTTCGGGAATGAATTGTACATAATAAATATGGAGAGTTTAAGTATAGAATATAGTCCTGAGATATAAATATGGTGTATGTTTTTATATATATATATATAATATATATTATTATTTATGTACAGAAATGACGCCCATGTTGACTGGTTTGATTGGGATGTTGCATTTAAATCAGTGCATGTGGGAGTTTAGGATTATTATTGCTTTAGGAAAGAAGCTGTGTTTGAATCTGTTAAGTTTTAGTCATGATGCTCCTGTAGCGCCTCCCAGAGGGCATCAAAGCCTGGATGGGAGCTCTCATTGGTGATGGATTTGGCTTCGCTGAGGCAGTAAGTGTATGTGTCCATCAGAGAGGACAGCTAATCATCTTCTGTGCTGTTTTTATAATTCTCTGTAGCCTCTCCTTGTGTGCTACGGTGCAGCTAGCGTACCGTACTGTGATGCAGTATGTCAGCAGGCTCTGACTGAATGAGCGGTAGATCAGCAGCAGGTTAGAGTTTATGTTGTGCTTCCTGAGGACTCTCAGAGAGTGTAGCCTGTTCCTGAGCCTTTTACATTATGAACGTGATATTCTCTGACTAAAAGCTATCAGCAGAGATGAGGATGTTATTCATTACACAGATGATACTATCAAATTATCTCTATGATCATAAATTAATAGTACAGATGCTTGTTGTGTACATTTATTAATCTGTATGAAATATGTTCACAAGAGCTTTGATAGGCAAATGCGTGATTTTTAAAATCCTGAATGTTGCTGTGGCCACATTGCTCCATTATTAATGATTGAGTCCATTAGACAGCATTTCTACTTATTACTCCGTTACAAAGACAGGGATCAAAGCAAAGTCAGGCATCTGGGATTCAAATAACATGCATAAATTACATTATTTGCACGTAGTGTTGAACGTGCAACACAGCTAGTTTTAACCTGCTGCCCCGAATAATGTACACATGATGCTTTGTTAAATAATTCTGCTTTTCTTCTTGCTGTGCATTGAGATTAGTGTGGCTTGTTTGAAAGGTTGTAGGATAAAAAATATGTTCTGTTTAAAGAGAACATGTTTACATAAATACGTACACACTCCTCTCACACTGCATCTAGTTGTCATACAATTCCTCTAGTTTCAGCAAATCGCAGACATGCTGACGGTGGAGGAGATGATGATGATGATGATGATGTGGATTCCCAGAGAGACTAAACAAGAAGTTGGCGAGCAGACTGTGGTGTTCTGTTTTGTATAGACTCCCCCTTTTAAGGCTATATTTACCGGGTTTAACCCCGCGGGCATGCGGGGAGCACTGAAAACTGCAAACGTTAGTCCACGCCCACCTTACCGTGTGGATCCCGCCCTCCCAGTCCTCAGGACACGGAGTTACTGGCCACCATGGACTGATGCCCTGCACCATTACACATGGCATCTTTGACATTGCACACTGCCATAACATTCAGTTTTCTTTGCATAATTTATCATCTATTTCATTTTAACATTTCATTTCTTACCAAACATTGTTGCCATATAGACTGTTTATAATTAGTGCAATAAAATACATGTTTTTCCAGACATGATAAATGATCGTGATTAGTAATTGTGATTACAATATTGATCACAATAATAGTGATTATTATTTTGTTTATAATTGTGCAGTATTAGTTACAATACGTAACCATGGGTCTACGTGGTCATTAGATACATTGTGGTTTATTTTTTGTTTTGCTGGTTGCATCCCAGCTACACTACATGGCCCCATTTTCCTTATGGTTATGTCCTGTCCTTTCCATAGTCAAATCAGATGAATTATGCTGTTTTTCCTTATTGAGTCATAATCTTTATTACTTTTTTTTGCTCCAGAAAAAAAAAACTAAAAAATCCTGTTAAACAAATCTTATTCATCTCTTGGCATAAGATAACAGTAATAAGATGCAACCCAATGACCGACCTTGTCACGATATATGCTTGTTTAAAATATTGAATAACTTTGTTTCATTATTGTAACATGTAGGTTGTATAAAACAATTCCTTTATTTTGTGACACAGAAAACAAATTGAAAGAAAAACAAAAATGAAACAAGATGACTTTGAAATATTAAGTGTAAAAAAAAAAGTCATTTTTGGGTTATAAGCCGATACTTTTTCACAGTTTTAATCTTGCGGGTTAAACATTTATAAACAATGATAAAGATCCATAAATGGCTGTTTTGATCTTTACTGACAGACGAGTCATTTTGTGCTTCACGTGCACACCCTCATCATCGGAAATTTACATAGTAATATATAAAATGCAGCCTTATTATTAAATGTGATTAGTGTGTCGGTTGAGTAAGTAAATAGAGCTGCTGTATGATATTCAGGTGCATGGAAATGACAGTAATAAGGTTATAACAAAACTGCTTCAAACGCAACTACTGGTTTACGCATGTCCTTTGATTTTTATCTTTTAGGTAGCATTACAGGCTTAAATTAGATTTTTTTTTTATTGCTTGTTTGTTGGGATGTTTTTTGCTTAAAACCTTTTAGCATTAGAACCTGTGTCAGCTTCACCACAAATGTTGCAAATGTGAAGTACATTTCCAATCCAACAACCTTGCCTGAATAAAGTATTTACACAATATGTGGTAGGTTGCGTGGCCAGAGTGGTTAAAGGACGGTGGTAGGCGGAGGTCTCCAACATGACGACTCTTTATTTTACACTGCTGCATGTTAGAAAAAGAAACAAATGGAAATCACAAAGAAAACAAATAACTTAACTTAACAATTAGCTTTTAGCGACTAAACAGAAGTAAAATCAACCATACCTTAGTTGATCTAACATACACTCCACTACATAAATCTGGCCTGGAGCATATCCAGAAGACCAGCCTTAAATAGTCTCTCCAACCCAGATCTCCAAGTGACTCAGCATCTACCATTTACAAGGTAAGCATTGTTTCAAAACCCCGACTATTACAGCTTCTATAAAGTCACTCTGCTGCATGTGACTTCAATAAACCTTTAAACAGTTTCTCCATCCAAATATGTCATGCCCATTAAATATTCTATACAAAAAAAGGAATTTCTGTCACTCCTTATAACTTTATCCCCTCCATACATGGATCACTCCAACGGCATCACTAATTAGCTTAAACCTTACATGCAATAAGCAACAGTGATAACTGGTGGTACTCATCTACTTTGTCACACAATAGTTTATAATATCCCAAAATAAAATTAGATCTGGCATAAAAAGCTGCCATATAGAAAGGACCATGTGTTGTTGTCTTCTGACTCTTTTGAGGTCATGTGCTAGAAAAACCAACTGGTTCACTTTGGTCGGGAGAAATGCTGTACTTGTTTTTACAGTGAAGGCAACCCTGGAAAATACCTTCTTTGGTGGACGGGGTCCTATTTATTCTTTTTGCAGCCCTGGACCACTTTAGGTATCCCTCCTCATTGGTCAGCTAATGGTGATATGCTATATTTAGCAGCAACATTATGATACATTACAATACACTGCAAGATAATTAATTTACCTTGTTCTTAAATGGCAGGAAAACTGTCACAGCATAGTCTGTGTTAAACATATTGGATGTCAACTTACTGAGTATAAACAGCGGGATCTACATTTCATTACACAATAAATAAAACTCTTGCTGTTTATGGACAAGTTGAATAAAGAAAGTCAAATCTGTCTCAGAAGTCTCGTTCCACATGCTATTCATGAGGCTTTAGCCTTCCAATGTGCTTTCTGAACTGACCTCAGAACAGCTGGAACACTGTGCTTTGGAGTGATAAAACCAAAGTGGATAATGTTTGACCATCATGCACCAAATGCAACAAATGATCACAAATTCTTGACTCCAGCTGCACAGTGATGATCTGGGTTTATTTTACAGCCACAGGACCTGGATACCTTCCAGTCTCTGAGACAACTATGAGCTTCAAAAGTGAAATGTGTGGCCAGTTTAAAATGGCTGAAGTGTGGCAGAAGTTTGGCCTTACATCAAATCAGTGATATCAAACAGGTGTGAATCTCAGAATGATTGAAGAACAAAGAGTCGAGGTGTTATGGTCCAAGTTTAAACTGATTGAAATGCAGTGGTGGGCCCTCCGGAGAACTTGTGCATAAATTCTTTCTAAACTCAATGAACTTTGCAACATTCTGAAGAAAAGTGGATCAAAGTTCATCCACAATGATGCCAGTTTGGTAACCTCATGAAGAAAACCATTTTAATTCCATAAAAAAGGAAAGTAAGTTAAGCCATAAGAACGTTGTGCGTGTTGTCGTCATAATGGACACGTGTCCATCTGTAGTTAGGCCTCTTCTAAGGAAGCCAGAATCGGGAAGTACTGTGCAATCTTTTGTGGTATTACGTTGTATAACATGCTGCTTTTTGCAGTTGTGCTGTTAATATCGTAGTTTAACACAATATGCTTCCTGTTTCTAAGTCAAAGCGTTGAAATAAAAGTTTGAGCGTTGCGTCTTTGTGGACTGATAAGTTATAGATCTGAAGCAGAAGGCTGTTCGTCTGTTCAGTCTGTTCCCCCGTTAGCAGCACTTACAGTCACCTGATACAGGAGATGCTGATGTATCAGCTTCTATGAACAAATTCATACATTTAGACATTTATCTACCGGGTTGTTGAGTGTTGAAGTCAGGCTCAATTGCAAACTTAGAGTTTTGTTACGTTGTTACAGAAATGGTTGTGGAGAAGCATAAGCCTCTCAGTAGGTCTGCAAGTCGTCACTTTATATTTAAGCCTTTTTCAACTTTAACATTTAATATCTTCATAGACATTTTAAAACGTATAGTAAGACCTACAATTGTAAAGTTGTCAAAGAAAAGAAGATAGATTGAATTGTCTGCAGTAATAACGACCAATGAGCTTTTTTCTCGGCATTTAAAGAGTCCTGCAGCTTGTGAATCACATGTTGAGTCACTTTAGGACAAATGATGAATGAGTTCCGTTTGTTTTCTGCAAAATGAGGTATCCAGGCCGGTTTAGGCCTCCTGAGTGCTGTTGGGGGCGAGGTTTGGACAGGGGACAGGGTTGTCCCGTGGACCTGGAGTTCAGGCTGGCTTTGCTGCTGGGGGTGTTGTGGGCCCTGGGGGTTGCTGGGCTGGCATGTATGTAGGTGCGGGAGTGGGGAGAGTATGTGGATGTATGCAGAGAGAAGGAGGAGAAAAGCATATGGGGGTGTTAGATGAATGAGTTGGTAGACAGAAGAAGACGATGGGTTTATGTGGATTCTTTATATTCTGTACAGGTGAAGCAGATGGTCTAGAATCTGTGGTTGGAGTTCATTATTTCCCTTCCAGGTGTGTTTTTGGAACCTCTTTGTCTGCTTGCTTTTCTTTCTGTTGTCTTTATCTGTTTTCTATCCTCTCTGGTGAAGTCCAGCAATATGTCAATTCTGTACAACAAAGATTTATTCCAAATAAACAAGGCAAGGCAAGTTTATCTGTACAGCACCTTTCATGTACACAACAGTTCAAAGTGCTTTACATAAAAACATTAACAGCATTACAGATGTTGAAACAGAAATAAAAAAGAAAATAAAAACAGAGCAAGAATCATAATAAAGTAATAAATTAAATTAAAATCATTAAGAAGAACAATTAAAAAGTTGCCGTGCAGATCTTATTTGTAGCTAGAAGAGAAAATATAAGTTTTTAACCTGGATTTAAACATTTCTACATTTGATGAAAGTTTTATCTCTACTGGCAGTTTGTTCCACTTGTTTGCAGAATAACAGCTAAATGCTGCTTCTCCATGTTTAGTCTGGACTCTGGTCTGGTTCTGGTCTGGTCTCTGGACTCTGGTCTGGACTCTGGACTCTGGTCTGGACTCTGGACTCTGGTCTCTGGACTCTGGTCTGGACTCTGGACAGGACTCTGGACAGGACTCTGGTCTGGACTCTGGTCTGGACTCTGGTCTGGTCTCTGGTCTGGTCTCTGGACTCTGGTCTGGACTCTGGACAGGACTCTGGACTGGACTCTGGTCTGGACTCTGGTCTGGACTCTGGTCTGGACTCTGGACTCTGGTCTGGACTCTGGTCTGGTCTCTGGTCTGGACTCTGGACTCTGGTCTGGTCTCTGGACTCTGGTCTGGACTCTGGACTGGTCTCTGGTCTGGACTCTGGTCTGGACTCTGGTCTGGTCTCTGGTCCGGTCTCTGGTCTGGTCTCTGGTCTCTGGTCCGGTCTCTGGTCTGGTCTCTGGTCTCTGGTCCGGTCTCTGGTCTGGTCTCTGTTCTGGTCTCTGGTCTCTGGTCTGGACTCTGGTCTGGTCTCTGGTCTGGTTCTGGTCTGGACTCTGGTCTGGACTCTGGACTCTGGTCTGGTCTCTGGTCTGGTTCTGGTCTGGACTAGTTGACCTGAGTCTTTGGATCTAAGAGCTCTGATTGGTTTATATTCTCTGA